>OU612046.1:109625450-109628597 GCA_914767935.1 Coremacera marginata | reverse complement strand
GACATCGAAAGAAGAACCAAGGCTGTTGTTACAATCACACATCAATGGAGTGATCTAGAAACATTAATTAATAAAATCGATCACCGAAATTCATTTCGATTTCTTCTACATACCGTTGGATATTTACGACGCCCTTTTAGTCGTCAAAAGCCAGAATATTTAGCTCTTTCACCAGCAGAATTACGATCAGCTTTACTAACAATAGTAAAAACAATTCAAGCATCAGAATTCAGTGAAGAAATGAAGGACCTTACGAAATGTAAAGCTGTTCAGAACTCCAGTTCATTGGGAAACTTGGCAAAATTTGTTGACGCATTTGGTATTTTGCGTGTTGGTGGACGCATTGAATCATCATTACTGCCATACGATGCAAAACATCCCATGGTACTGCCCTACAACGACACATTATGCAAATTAATTTTCCAAATGAAGCACGAAGAAAACAAACATTGTGGATCCCAATCACTTTTAAATATAATGCGTCAAAACTTCTGGCCCCTTAAAGGAAAAATTACGGCTCGAAACATAATTCACTCTTGTATACAATGTTCAAAAGCAAAGCCTAAGCTATTTGGACAGCTCATGGGCGCCTTGCCCAGCGATAGAGTTAAACAATCGCGGCCATTTTTAAATTCTGGAGTGGATTACTGTGGCCCTTTCTGGGTCCATTACAAAATTAGAGGAAAAAGGCCAACAAAAGCCTACTTAGCCATATTTTGCTGTTTTTCAACAAAAGCGGTGCATTTGGAGTTGGTTAGTGACCTTACAACGAATGGTTTTATTGGAGCACTCAGTCGTTTTATCAGTAGACGAGGTCGCTGTCAAAATCTTTATTGCGACAATGCAACTAATTTCGTTGGTGCAAAAGGACTGTTAGCTGAACTTGAAGATGCAATTCATTCACAGTAGTCACGGGAAGATATCATCCGCTACAGCAGCGACAAGGGTATTCAATTTCAATTCATTCCTCCAAGAGCTCCACACTTTGGTGGACTATGGGAGGCGGCTGTCAAATCAGCAAAACATCTGCTAGTCAGGAGCGTTTTGACCTCATCACTCACCTATGAGGAGCTGGAAACAGTCGTGATCGGAATAGAAGCCATCTTAAACTCACGACCACTGACACCTATTTCCACAGACCCCAACGATTTGACAACGCTTACGCCAGGACATTTTTTGATTGGAGAACCACTTACGGCTCCAGTTGACCTACTCGCTCAGCAGCTGACTTCAAGCCCACTTACTCACTGGAAAGAAGTGTCTAGAGTAAAACATGGATTTTGGACACGGTGGTCTAAAGAATATCTGAATCAACTTCAACAACGTAGCAAATGGACAAAAGAAAAGGTCAATTTGAAAGAAGGTACAATGGTCATAATTAAAGATGATAATTTGCCAATTATGAAATGGCCAATTGGGCGCGTGATAAAAACCTTTTCAGGAAATGATGGTTTAATTCGCGTTGCACAAATAAAAACATCTCAAGGAACTTATAAACGACCTATCCATCTGCTTGCACCATTGCCAACAATTGCATCAACATCTCAAGATCCTCAAGACCCTGAACCACAATTAGAAACTTCAAACTCACTTAAAGTCAGCATACCTTTAAATTTTTTGCGAAAGGCAGAAACACTCACTGACCAAAATGGACCAAAGAAAATTAGTCGCATAGAACCCAATCTATTAATAACTATATTAGCACTTATATTGCTACCACTGGTGCTTTGCTCACCAATTAGCCAGCAAAGGTTCCCGAATAAGCCAGGAATATACTTCGAAGGAATTGGCACTGTGAATCGCATAGTCGGAGAATGGAAAGTTATTATCTACTATGATCTTGTACCCATACAAAGGGAGCTGGAAATTCTTCGAAACAGCACCGCAGTTCTTGAACACCTTTGTTCACTGCTTGAGCAAAAAACAATGTGTTTAGAACTAGCAAAACAATTCAACAACATTAACCTTGAGTTACAAACTGATGAGACGACGCAAAACTAGAGGGGCAATCAACATCGTTGGAAATCTGGCTAACAAACTTTTCGGCGTCCTAGACTCAGAATATGCGGAAAATATTTCAAAAACGATTAATCAGATAAATAGCAACGAAGAGATCTTGTCACACATGATTCAAAACTAGACATCAGTCATCGATTCTACTTTAAACATAGTAACCAAGGAGACAGAAACCATCGCGCTAAGAATAAACAAATTACAGGAAGAGGCAAACAATATCTCTAAAACATTCAACGATGTAGAAAAACGCATTGACCTCGTGGAGATTTATATATCAACAGTAACTCAACTTTCATTAATGTCCTCAAAAGTTTTAAACATTGAAGCTGCTTTTTTTGTTGTATTAGCCGATACAAGACATGGCAGAATCAGCCCCATTCTAATAACACCACAGCAACTTCAAGAACAAATAATGAAAATAAAAGGGCATTTACCGCTTAACCTTCGGCTTCCCTTTGATCAATATGATGTGATCGATTTATATGGACTAATATCTTCGCAGAGTGGCATCACACAGAACCATATCATATTTATTATACAATTACCATTGACTGATAATGAACAATTTGATCTGTTCAATCTTATACCGATTCCTGTTATAACCAATAAAACAATGCTGAAAATACGACCGGAAACATCCGTACTAGCTGTCACACCACATAGAGATCAATATTTTACACTAACGGCTGCCGCACTTCAAGCTTGTGTCACCATTAAACAAACGACAAACAATATTCTGTGTTTGAATAACCAAGTAAAATATCATCAAGGAGCACATGCGTATTCCTGCGAAATCAACATGCTCAAAAATAAAACCGACTCAACTTGCATATTGGAAGAAATCAAAACCGATATTAGTTGGCAACCATTACCACATACAAATCAATGGATTTTTGGATCAAAATTTACAACACAAATTACTGCAGTTTACAATGGCGTCACGGAACTATTAGAACTGCAAGGATCGAATTTGCTGACTCTACACGATGATTGCATATTTAAACACCATACTGCAACCATCCAGGCTCGTCAATCATTCACAGGTACACTTTATGCATCGCACATTGCATTTAGCGAACTGTTAGTTACCAACGCTTCCGAAGCACGGATAATTTACAACGACTCACCTTT
>OU612046.1:109512950-109620450 GCA_914767935.1 Coremacera marginata | reverse complement strand
TTCACCCAGCACAACTATTACTTCTGGCATCTGCACCGAAGATCAGAACTCTCCAATGCAATGGAAAAATTCTGGCGCCTGGAAGAATGCGACTCAAGTATGGCCAACTTAACTGCGGCCGAACGAGGATGTGAACAGGATTTTCTTCGAAGCACTCACCAACACACCGACGGTCGATTTGGGGTGAAGTTACCATTTTAGCACGATCCAAATCAACTCGGTGAATCCAAAGACATAGCTTTACAGCGTTTCATAGCCATTGAACGCAAACTAGTAAAAAATCCTGAGCTCAAGACTCAGTATGTAGCCTTTATGCGAGAGTATGAGAAACTCAGTCATATGAAGGAAATACCGGTAGATAGCATTAAAGGTTCACATTATTTCCTACCACATTATGCCGTCCTCAAGCCAGACAGCTCAACAACTAAGCTTAGAGTTGTATTCGATGCAACATCGAAAACATCAACCAATTTATCATTAAATGAAATACTGGCCACAGTGCCAGCCATACAAGAAAACGTGGCCTCAACGCTTTTACGCTTTCGTCTCCCTAGTTTCGCTTTTACAGCCAACATCGATAAAATGTGCCGACAGACATGGGTGGGCAATGACCACCAAAAATATCAACTTATTTGGTGGAGAGAGGATCCATCACATCCACTTAAGTGCTATAAGCTCACCACGATAACCTACGGTACAACCTGTGCACCATACTTGGCAATGCGAACCTTGCAAGCGCTCGCTGTAACACAAGCTCAAAATTATCCGTTGGCAGCAGAAGTAGTAAAAACAAATTTTTATGTAGATGATGTGTTAAGTAGTTCTGACAAAATCACTACTGCACTTGAAATGCAACGGCAACTACGCCTTATGTTAGGCTCCGCAGGATTCAATCTACGAAAGTGGTGTGCAAATCACCCAAAACTACTACAAAATATCTCACCCACGGATCAAGAAGTTGCCCTCGACTTCAACAATTCTCTCAATGAGAGCATCAAAACAATAGGGCTTACGTGGAGTCCTAAAAATGATAATTTCAAATCGAAAATCCTGGAAATCCACTAATCATAGGATAACCAAACGCACAGCTTTGACAGATATATCTCGTATATTTGATCCTCTAGGCTTCAATGCTCCAGTAAAACCACCGCAAAAATATTTCTACAGCAGTTGAGGAAACTGAAAGTGGACTGGGATACCGCACTCCCACAAGATCTTCACACTACCTGGCTAAGATTCAAAACAGATTTCAATTATTGCAAAGCATCAGCATACCTCATCATATCTTTGGCTATAAGGAAGCAAACAATCCTGAAGTAAATATTTTCGCAGATGCCTCAGAGCAGGTATACGGAGCTGTAACATACATGAAAACAACACATGCTCACGACACTATAGTCGTACGTTTTATATGTGCAAAATCCAGAGTAGCACCAACAAAACAAGTAACATTACCACGATTGGAACTATGTGCTGCCAATTTAGCCGTAGAACTAATGCAGAAACTTCAAGAAGCCAACATCATCAAGGAATCGATTGTTTACTTGTGGTCCGACTCCACTGCAGTGCTAGGATGGATAAATGCAGATTCATCCCATTATCATACTTTTGTCGCCAACAGGATCACAGTTGTTCAGCAACATACATCTCCACAACAATGGTGACACGTGCAATCTGAAGACAATCCTGCTGATCTCATATCAAGAGGACTAATACCAAGCAAACTAATTAACAATAATTTCTGGTTGAATGGTCCTCTACTTTTACATAGAGCGATAACAAGTTGGCCTCTTCAACCACCACGAGGAGAATGTTCGTTAGAGCACAGGATGAAAGTAGTGGCTGCCACATCGGCAACAGCAACAAACCGCACAAGAACTTGGCTTGAAGAAGTCAATCCGACTAAAGCAACAACGACGACGTTATCTGCAAATGAAATGGAAGAAGCGCTGCTACTTATTGTAAAGATCATGCAACGGGAAGAGTTTGACAATGGCATTAGTCAATTGATTCGCTACTCCACTGTGAGCAACGACAGTTCAATCAACACTCTTACACCTTTCCTAGATGATAAAGGCATGTTAAGAGTGGGAGGACGTTTGGAGGCATCCAACTTAAGTTATGATGCCAGACACTCGATGCTATTACCATACAACAACATAATTACAAAACTTTTACTAAAAACGATCTGCATAAGAAGCACCTTCATGCTGGTCCTCAAACACTCATGTCTATCATAAGAGAAAGATTTTCGCCTCTAAAACTGAAAACCTTAGCTCGCTCCGTCACTCAAAACTGTGTTCAATGCACTAGATCCAAACCAAAATTATTAAAACAATTGATGGATAATCTACCCGCCGACAGAGCACAACCTGCAAAACCATTTGTCATCTCTGGAGTAGATTTCTTTGGTCCAATTCACTTCAAAATTCGAGGCAAGCCCCCGCTAAAAGCATATGTAGCCGTATTGTTGTTTCGCTACAAAAGCGGTTCATTTGGAGTTGGTGAGTGATCTTACCACTGAGGCCTTCATTGGAGAACTCACACGTTTTATGGCTCGTCGTGGACACAACAAGACACTATACTGCGATAATGCCACAAACTTCATAGGAGCCAGGAACCAATTTAGAGAATTACGATCGATAATTCACGATGAAAATTTGCAACAACAAATAGCAAATGAATGGAACACAAAAGGAATCAATTTCTCATTCATCCCACCACGTGCACCACACTTCGGTGGACTTTGGGAAGCGGCAGTAAAAACAGCCAAGAGCTTACTACAAAAAACCTTGGCATCCGCGTCACTAACCTATGAAGAAATGGGAACCGTTCTGGCTGAAGCAGAGGCCATAATAAATTCAAGACCAACCACACCAATGTCATCAAATCCGAATGATTTCCAAGCACTCACCACGGGACACTTTCTCATAGGAGAGCCGTTGACCTCGACAATCGATCCTTTGGCTCAACCAAACAACGTCAAAAATTCCACCAGATGGAAAAGGCAGAGTTTTGGAGAAGATGGTCCAATGAATATCTTCACAGCCTACAGCATCGATATAAATGGCATCATGATTCCAGACACATCAAACCAGGTATAATGGTCATAATCAAGGATGACAACCTACCCCCCTTGAAATGGCCTCTTGGTCGGAACACAAAGGTTATACGAGGGCACGATGCGCAGTGCGTAGTGCCACTACCAGTACCACTTCCAGTCGATGATGCATCGACCTCCTCAAGAACACCGCCGCCCTCCACCACAATCACTCAGCCTCACAATAAACCTGAAGTACCATCAAAAAGGATGCGACTGTCACAACTGGTGTTCAGCAACATAGCACTAATAGCCCTTCTAATTCTGGCATTAATATTAGGTAGTCCGAATAAGGTCACACAATTTAATAAAAATTCCGGTATACATTTCGAAGCACTAGGAAACATATAGTTAGTAACAAAGGAATGGAATTTAATTGCCTTCTATGATATGGTACCATTTCGAGCTGAACTAGAGAGACTGACAAACGGAACAAGTTTTCTAAGTCAATTATGTGATCAAGTTCATCAAAGATCTAACTGCACTATCCTGGTCGACCAATTCATGCGAGCACAAGAGGAACTTAAGCAAGCCAATAGTCTTCTCTATTCAAAGAAAAGGCACGCGAGAGGCGCGATAGATTTAATTGGCAATATTGGTCATTCTTTGTTTGGAATTCTAGATTCTGAGTATGCCGCAAAGATGTCTCAGACCATTGACAAGGTGCATTCTAATGAGGAACATGAACGGAGTTTGCTGAAGACACAAACGTCGATAATGAATTCAACGATCAACATAATGAAGCAGCATCAAAACGGGACTAAGATCAGATTAGGAATGATCAAGCACTAAATAGAAGAAACCGCCACTCGAATCAATATCACATCAGAAGAAGCAGTTCAAGATAAAACATTTATAATCTACAACGAATTTAATCATCATTGTTGGATATTTTAATTGACACTCATCATGCGAGAATTCATCCAATGCTAATAAGCCCTCAACAATGTCGACAAGAAATAATGCGCATTAAGAATCACCTTCCATCCCAATTTCAGTTACCTGTGGAATCTGACGAGCTATTGTCCTTCTACAAGCTAATGAGGGTAAAAGGAACCGTCTCGGCCGATTACGTGATATTCGACATCAAAATACCATTGGTCAGTCAAGAATTATTTGAAGTTTTTAATGTGATACCCATTCCGGTCATGTTCAATAAAACAATGGTAACCATAAAATCAACAACATCACTCATGGCAGTTAACCTACATGACCGATATTTTCCTACATCCTCCACGGTACTTAAATAATGTATCCAAGCAAAAGAAGACACATTTTTATGTAACAACATTCATTCAATTTATAACAAAGGAGCTGGCGAGCAGCCATGTGAAATCAACTTACCGCATAACGAGACCATATTAATAGCTTCGAATTCATAAAAACCAACTCCAAGGAAATCTGGATATAAATGGAACACGCAAAGCAATGGATCTTTGCCGTATCATCAACGCGAATGTCAGTTGTGTGCAACAACGATGTGTTTCAACTGGCTCTAACTGGATCTGGTCGGCTCAACGTTCAACCAAACTGCATATTGAAAAATGGCTTCATAACCATACAAGGGCACTTCATCGTCACCACTTCCACGCATTCGTCATATACAAAATTAGGTATTATGACAGAGCTGGACACTCCTAACAACATGGAACCATTCCTCTTGAATATCAAAGAAGTAGCAGCAGAAGATCAACTCAACCAATTGACAGCACTTCAGCATGAAATAGCAAATCTACGCATCGACGATCCCAACAATGTCCAACCACATGATATTTATCAATATATCATAAGCTATTCATGTGTCTTCATCATCATTTGCATCGTATCTTGGTCTATGTTGAAACGAATCAAAAAACTCCACAGCAAGGATCAATTTTCACCACAACCAGACACAAGATACAATGCCAATGCACTTGATGCCGTCCAAGAACATAAACCTGAAGTTATCACAACATATGAAAGATAAGGTTGATCGACATTCGCTCAACGCCGGGGAATATGTTTGGATATATATATCTTTATTATTTAGTTAATAGTACGCATACACATTATACAGTAAACACTTATTTATAAGCCATGCTTACCATTACAAAAATACAAATATAAAAAAAAACATAAACACAATAAATAGCAATGCACCCCAAACTGCATGGTTAACAAACTTTACGCTAAAATCCAAGGCCAGTGCAATGTGCCTGAAAATGCCTACATTGCATAATATCACGACAATGAACCTACTCGCGTTCAAGGCTAAGTAGCAATTCATTGCACTTATGTTGTCAGCATTTTTGCGTTTATGTTTGTATTTACTCACTATTTTTCGTTTATGTTATTTATATTTACTCACTATTCAATTTTTGCTATAAATTGTTCACAAACTTAATAGAGTACTAAGTATAATATCCAAGATCACGAAGTCAAGATATTATTCGTTACTTCAGATAAGGGTATAATTGGTTAAGGCACCAAATATACAGTAAGTAGAACACGGCTCAAGTGCCTGGTCTACAATATTAAATATGGTATAAAAGCACACTATACGGTGCTGAAAATTAATAAATAAATTAAAGAAAGATCTCAAAAAAGACAAAAAATTATTATCTGGTAAAAAACAGAGCTACTTGGCAAAAAATTACAGAGAAAAACAGCGTAAGGAATTTGGAAAAATTAAAAAAAAGGAACTTCAGAAGTTATAAATTTGAAAGTACAAAATAAAGTTGGACGCCCTCGCTTGAAAACGGATCAGACTGCTTTGCTTAAAGCAATCAGCGACATTGCAATTTATTTTGGGTCAGCTGATGTTAAACGATATTCTGAAGCGATTCGGGCTTGCAAGACTTTAAATTATGTACACGAAGAGCTCAAGTCTCCGGGGTTTAATTTAAGTAGATATGCGGCCTACTTAAGATTTATTCCTCGAAATTTAGTTTCGTTGCAAGGAAAGCGAAATGTATTTACAGTGCGCGTTAAGTTGTGCAGAGCCCAAATTGACTACCATAGAGATCATATTGATCAGTATTTCTGTAGGTCAATCTTCAACGGACTAGAGGATTTTAGGTATGCATAATTTCGCAGGATGACAAAGCAAGGTTCCTCTAGTAAAAACGGCCGCGAAATGCCAAGCACCACTAATTATGCATTTATAGTATAAAGTGCGATTACCTGACCATGACTGGATGGTTGGTACTTGCCACAAACTGACACCGTCAGTGTATGCTGATATTATTATTAAAAAATATGCTAGGGGTCAAGAAGATGCAGTTATCCACTCAGGACATGTGGTGCCTTGTACAGGGTTGTCCATATTCGAAGCGCCTATTTTATTTTTAAATAAATCAAAGAAACCACAATTTTTTGTCTGTTCGTCATGAATATCATTTAATTGGGTTCAAGTAGATTTGCTTACATCATTTCTTGAATATGATATCTCGTAAATGGTCGCCATTGGCCTCTACGACATATTGTGCCCGTTTTGCAGCATTTTCCATGGTTTTCTTCAACATTTCGATGGGAATGGCGGTTATTTCTTGACGGATGTTGGTTTTCAGCTCTTCTAGGGTCTTCGGCTTGTTGACGTAAACCATTGATTTCAAATAACCCCACAAAAAGAAGTCTGGAGGCGTTAAATCTGGTGATCTTGGCGGCCAATCGAAATCACCATTTTTTGACATCAAACGGCCAGGGAACAATTGCTTCAAAAAATCGATTGTAGTGCGGCTTGTGTGTGGTGGCGCGCCGTCTTGTTGAAACCAGTAGTGCCTGATACGCTTTCGACGAACGATTGGCATGAAAAAATTGTTTATCATATCGCGATAACGCTCCTGATTGACAGTAACTTTGTGGCCATTATCATCTTCGAAAAAGAACGGCCCAATGAGCATTTTAGCACAAACGCCGCACCAAACAGTGACTTTTGCATCGTGAAGAGGTACCTCTTGAATCTCTTGTGGATTTTCAGTTTCATACAAACGATAAATTGTTTTCTTGGAAGGCGCACTTTTCACTTTATTTATTTTTTTGAAAGCACGTTGAGTTTTCACTATTGACTTGTTTTGTTGCATGTAAATTTCAACAATTTTAGAGCGTTCGCGTGGCGTGTACTGTTCCATTGTAAACATTTGCTTGGAATGACCCTTCAAACGCGGTATGTCATTAGTCGGTTTGGCATCACTGCGGAAAGTTACAGTGTTGCCAGATGGGCGCTTCGAATATTGACAACCCTGTATTATTACCACAGCCGTTAATACCTACACTTTATTTTAACATATAACTTACTTACGTTTTTGTTATTTTGGTTTAACATCAATATCAGTTACTGTTTTCTTGTATTCTAATTTGTATGACTTCATTTATTTACCTTTTAATTACTTTATGTGTTATTATCTGTTATCTTGTTACTTTATTTGAAAACTACACTTAGCTAAAAAACACTTGTATATAAAAAATATTTTCAATATCATAAATAAATTGATATTTTTTATTATCAAAAATTTTTATTAGAAAATTTAAGTTTGTGAAAATTCTTTAAACAAATAAGTTTGAAAATTAGAATATAGGATCGTATAAAATTGTTCGAAAATGAAATTGTAAGATAAAATACATAAAAAAATAAAATATTTCCTGGAATAAAAAATTATAAAATATATTTGTTTGGCACGCACCAAAACTGGCGATCCTGTGAGTCGAACCACGCAATAGACACGGCCACTGCTTAACTATCAAGACTCCACCTCAACAGACTCATCCATATCGCAGAAAATACTCGAAACTCTTTAAACACAGGCTGAGGAGTTACAGTCTAAGATCAATTACAGACAAAAAAAACAAGGTCGTCTAATAGGCGAAATACATCATTTACGTACAACTAAGCCGCCAGAAGCATGACGCTGAAATACAAAAACACGGCATAACCATTAAGAGATTGGAGAAGCAACTGCCACACATTTTTAAGCAGTTCAAAGCCCAAAAGCAGCGTATGCTCAAGACCACTACCTATGCCTATAAAGCCAAAGCCATCACTGCAGAAATTGAGCGCAAAAAAGATATTCTGCTGAGGATAAAAATATCATCTTCTGACTTTTTTTATTATAGGAATAGTATGACCTAGTCCCAAAATGACTTCCGTTTCGTGAAACCTCCGAACGCATGTTTAAAATAAAAATTTTGTTATAAATTTGAGTTAAATAAATATTTGCGTTATTTTTTTTTTACTATACCAAATAGCTTTTCGATAATATACACTTTGTGGTGTAAGGAGATTTGTAGAGTATGATAGGTTGTAAAGTGTTAGGATTTCGTTGGTTGCATGTGTTAGGGCGCCTTTTTAAGCAGCCGCAAGGCTTTGAGTGATACAGCCACGAAGGCTAAGTTTTATTGAAGGCTTTGAATTAAAGAAAGGATTTTAAATTTTAGTTCTGACTTCTCGGCCTGATCGTTAAAATCTGTCATTAGATTCTGTCTTTATTTTCAAAATATTGTACTATATATACAATATTTAACAGCATTATTCTTAAAATTATTCTGCCACTATTTAACTCCTCCCTTATTTTCTGTCAGTAACATCGATCGCCAATCAAATTCATTTTTGGACGATCACATATTTTAATTTTTCTTATGAAAATTCAAAACACCAACAACAAGTGCGTTTATTTTAGCCTTGATTTAAATATGTCATTGGCACTGATGTAACATCATATTCTTTCTAGCGTAATGCATTCATAATTCGATTGTTGTCGTTTACGCTAGTGCCAAACATTATGTCTAGCGGCGCAAGCTAAAGGGGATGGAAAAGTATTATCGTAAGCATGAGTGAGAAAATTGCTTAATGGAATTTTGATTTTCAAGTGCAAGTTATAAATATTTAGTTATATTAAAATTCTTTGAAATTATCTAGTTAACGGCTATGTACCTAAATTTAGTTTTATGTGTTTGCGTGTTGGTGGTCTTTAGAGTTTTTATGAAAAAAGATGTTGGGAAGTAATAGTGACCTTAGGAGAACACTACAAATAGCTGCCGAATGAAACGTCCGACACGCTGGGATTTATTCATATTCGCAGGCACTACACTGCACTAAGAGGTTGCTACACGAAAAAGATAAGTTAGGTTTGAAATTTAAAAAAAAAAGATAGAATTTTTAGAGGGAAGTATGCAACGCATGCCCCTACCGACAACAAGTATATCACACATCGGCAATGGCGATAACACAGCATTACTCGATTTTGAGGCTAATCCCCTCACACGACGTGAGGGGATTCGTTCTGGACGAACTGTCCAAACGCTTGGTTCGCGCACACCAAGATTCAATTCCAAGCGAAAGGAATTACAGTATGCAAAACCAAATATGAGTACTTGGTAACTTCAAGACTTTAACTATAACAAGAGGTTATAGTCACTGTATTGGATTATATCCAAAAACCTCCGGCAGCAAACATATACGAAGGGCTTAAAAAGACACTGCTCGATAGATTTGCACTGAGCGAAAACAAACGATTCTATAAGATACTTTCAGATTCTGGGATGGGTGATCAAAAAGCCATCTCAGTTTTATCGATCACTACTTTTGCTAGCTGGATCAAGAGTTAGTAGTGATTTCATTTATAAAGTATGGTTCCGCAAGTTACCAAAAAGTTTCAATATCCTCTTGACGGGGTCTGTGCACAAAGAACTAGAGGTGCTTTTAAAATTAGCAGACGACTTATGGGAGGTCAAGATTGGTAGTAAAATCTCTACCATGAGCAGAAAGCCAGCTTACTCCTCAGAGGAGTTAATGGTGATAACCCAACGTTTTTCGGACACCACCTCTAAAATCTTGGAAAGTTTTAATAAGTTGTCACTGGAGGTACATGAACTTAGAAGTGAGCATCGAGAACGTTCTCGATCACGAGGTCCAAACTTACAAAGATACTCCAGACGTCATTCACCCAGTCAGTATAAGTCACAACGAAGACTGGCCAACTGGGTACGTAGGTACCATTACTAATTCGGCAAGGCGGCTAGAAGATGTGAACAACCATGCGCGTATGTTCAAAGTGCGCCCACACCAAACCACAGTACACCAAACGCATTAAACTAAAAAAACTCCATTGTTGCGACGGTGAACGATGGAAGTTACACTACACGCCGTTTAATAATACGTGACAGAGGCAACAAAATTAACTTCTTGATTGTCAGTAGCGCAGAAATCTTGGTACTTCCTGCAAGTATTTACGCGAATAAAAAAACAAAATCAGATTTAGTTTTGACGGCAGCCATCGGAAGCATAATTGCCACGTATGGAAAGAAATTACTTAACGCAAACTTAAAATTAAGACGAGAATTTCCTTTCATTTTCATTTTGGCTAACATAACGAGACCTATCATTGGCGCAGACTTTCTAATTAAATATCGACTACTTGTTGATTTAAAACATAAGAAATTGATTGACCCTTTACCAAAACTTACTGTTAACGCTATCGCGGCATACTCAGAATCTCCTTTACCAAAATTATGCACACTAGAAAACAAGTATACACAACTAGTCAAACAGTTTCCTACGCTTTTTACAGAACCAGATTACACGGCCCAAATCAAACAAAACTGAATATCACATTGTTACAGAAGGACCGTTACTGCTTACAAGACCAAGACGTCTAGAGGTGTCAAAATTGGAAATCGCAAAACAAGAATTTCAATTCTTTGTCAAATCTGGTAAAATCATGGTTAAATCAGACCTTCAAATTCAAATACATCTTCTCCACTACACTTAGTACCGAAACGTGAACCAAACGATCATGTGGGATTACAGGCGATTAAACACTATAACAGTAACGGACAGATATCCATTACCGCACATACACGATATTTCCATGAATTTACACAACACAAACACTTACTCGAAAATAGATTTAGTTAGAACATGCCACCAAATTCCCATGGCCATTATTGACACACACAAGACAGCCATCACAACACCTTTTAGAATGTTTGAGTTTCTCCGTATGTGAAAACGAAACAGAACACATTGAACACTTAACAAAAGTTTTTCAGAGGCATACGGACTACGGATTGAACATTAAACCCAACAATGCATTTTTGGAGCAACAGACATCAATTTTCTTAGTTACAACATTCCAAGACAAGGTATTCGACCATCTGAAGAACGTATACAATGCATACAAGACTATCCACAACCCGTTACAGTAAGAAAAATGCAAAAACTTATAGGTATGACATATTACTAACTACCACCACTGTGTTCCAAAACATGCACACATGCTAGGTCAAATTTATGACATGGTCACCGTATCATCAAAAACAAAGAACAAACAATTACACCGGACTGAGAACACACTACACGCATTTGCAACAAACAAAGATATTTGCAAAAAACACTACTTAATCATATCAGTAGTAATGGCAAAATTATCGATTGCTGTAGACGCATCAAAAAAAAAAAAAGTGTTTTTTTTTTTCGTACACGCATCAAACACAGCCATTGGTGACGGTTTGCAACAACAGAATAACGGTATACTGAAACCATTAGCCTTCACACAGATGTTTGTGTACACAGATCACAAACCACTGATTAACGCAATACATTCACAAACAAAACGCAGTCCTAGACAAACAAGACACTTAACATATTGGGTGTTGGAATTAGTTTTAAAGGTTTTCTAAGAGATAGCGTAACTATCAATAGATCGCATCGGGCACACCTGTGACTATATTCATTTCAAAGCACATTGTCTAAGCTTCATTTTTCAGTATGTGTCATTCCACTGAAGTGTAAACAACATATATTTTTTTTCTCTGTGAACATGTCGACTTTCGTTCCAACAAAACGCAATTTGCGGGAAGGTTTACTTTTGTGCTTCCATTTGAAGAAAAAAGCGGTTGAAGCACAACGCACGCTTACTGAGGCTTACGGGGACTATGCTTCATTGATTTCTACTTGTGAGTACTGGTTCCGTCGGTTTAAAAGTGGTGATTTTGATACGGAAGACAAAGAGCGTCTGGGCCAGCCGAAAAAGTTTGAAGGTGAGGAATTGGAGGCTTTGCTCGATGAAGACCCGTGTCAAACCCTTCAAGAATTGTCCGAATCATTGGGAGTCGACTTATCAACGGTCGGTAAACGCCTGAAGGCCATGGGAATGATTCAAAAGCAAGGAAATTGGGTGCCGTACGAGTTGAAGCCGAGAGACGTTGAACGGCGATTTTGCATGTGCGAACAACTGCTTCAACGGCATAAAGGAAGAGTTTTTTGCATCGTATTGTCACTGGCGATGAAAAGTGGATCCATTACGATAATCCTAAGCGAAAAAAATTGTGGGGACCACCCGGCCATGTATCAACATCGACGGCCAAGCCGAATATTCATGGCGCCAAGCTTATGCTGTGTATTTGGTGGGATCAGAAGGGTGTCGTGTACTATGAGCTGCTAAAACCTAACGAAACCATCACTGGGGAACGCTACCAACAACAATTGATGCAATTGAGCCGAGCATTAAAGGTTAAACGGCCGGAATATGGCAAAAGACACGACAAAGTGGTTTTTCAACATGACAACGCACGGCCACATGTTGCAAGAACCGTTAAGGAAACGTTGGAGGCGCTGAATTGGGATGTGCTACCCCACCCGCCTTATAGCCCAGACATAGCCCCTTCCGACTATCACCTATTCAGATCGATGACGCATGGCTTGGCTGAGCAGCGTTTCACTTCTTACGAGGATACCAAAAAATGGGTCGATTCGTGGATTGCCTCAAAAGACGAGTCGTTCTTCCGGCGCGGAATCCATATGCTACCAGAAAGATGGGAAAATGTTGTAGCTAACGATGGACAATACTTTGAATAATATACATTATACCGTTGTTTCTAAATAAATGCTCAAAAACCGAAAAAAAACCTTTAAAATTAATTCCAACCCCCAATACATTGCACAATCCACACATGACATTAAACACATTAAAGGTTCAGAGAACACTGTAGCAGAGGCACTTTCAAGAGATGAAATAGAAGCCTTTACCTGCACAGATGTTAACCTTAGAACACTACACAAAGAACAGAACACAGATATAGAATTACAAGATATACTAGACAGTCACAGGTAAAAGCTCGAACAGATCCACACACCTGTCAACATAAAAATTTGGTGCACGCAGACAAATTCTTTAACACAACCTTGCATACCACAGACATTACGAAAACAAGTATTCGAACAACTATACAACATAGCACACCCTGGTACACGATCTTCATGGCGACTACTAACACAAAGATATTTCTGGCCAAAGATGAATACACAAGTTAACAAATGGTCACAGGAATGTGTTAGATGTCAACGCTCAAAAATACACAAACACACGACGAAGACAACACCACACAAAGTAAGCGTACCACATGGCGCTTTGAACATATCCACGTTGATATAGTCGTTCCTTTGCCAATTTCAAAAGAGCATAGATAACTACTTACGGTAGTTGACAGGAACACCAGTTGGCTAGAAGCATATCCGCTGAAAGACACAAATACTGACACGATTGTTGACACTCTTCAAAGAGAGTTTATTTCACGTTTTGGAGTTCAATTGAAAGTTACCTCTGATCGAGGAGCACAGTTCACTTTAGTGGCCTTTAACAACTTTCTTAAGAATCTCGGTTGCCAACATATAACTACTTCGACTTACCACCCACAAGCTAATGGTATGGCAGAGCGTTTTCACCGCCAGTTAAAGGCTATCCTCATTGTAACGAACAACCAGACAACTTGGTTAACAGAGTTACCACTAGTTCTTCTGGGCTTCAGAGCGTCGGTCAAGGAAGATATCAAAGTGTCGCCAGCTCAGATGGTTTTTGGTCAGAGCTCAGATTAAAAAAAAAAAAAACGAAATGGCCCTTGAAAAGACTTTGACCGAGCTTCTTATGATCAATTGTGTTGTGTGAGTTGTGAAATGTCTACCAGCTTTATGCCAACTCCGAACGCCTTATGTTCTCAAGAAGCTTTTCATGGCAGTTTTTACTTTCTGAGGTTTGCCATTGTCTGCAGACAGGTGACGGCCGAACAGAAAAATTAATTCAATTGAAAAAATTTTCTGTAGGTGGGAATTGAACCTGGGTTCTCTGGCGTATGAGCCACACACTCTACCCACTGCGACACGGCCGCCTTTTAAACTATCCATGTTTAATTTGTTCAGAATACATGTGTTTAAATTTTTTTAGTTTTAATTCGGACCACTTGGGGTATTCTGACAATTCTTCGATTTGAGCATGGTGTGAGAAACAAGATGGTAGCGTATTTTCTCATTCTATTTGGTAGCGTATCTCTCTCACCAAAAATGTCCATAGATATGTCAAAAACAGGTGATGGTTAATTTTAAGCAAAACCCAAAAGCAAAACAACGTTTGCGAAATTTGTGCTTTTTGTCAATTTTTAATAATATACGAGTATTTAATATAAAAGTGCATAAAAGTGAATGACCACCTAGGGTGAAAGAGCGTTTAGTTCCCTAGATAGAGCTGTGGTTGAAGTACTAAAACTTTATTATTAAATCACCACACATTTGTTTCTTCACAATATAAAATTGTATACAATTTATTTATTATACTCTAAGCATAAAGCCAACAAAATAAAGATTGATTTGGCACTAAGAGTTCGATTTTTAAAACATCTATTTCTATTTTTTCCACTAAGCGCTGGATATGGCTTTGAAAAACAAATTGGATTTTATTAAAATGATTTGGAAGGAGATTTTGATGATTAAAAAATTAAACTGAATATTTGGTATAAAGTTAGTAATAAAACTAACGATGGAAAAAGACAGTGTTTGAAGCCTTGGAACTGTGGTATAAAGAAATATTCTCTAATATATTTAATTCACCAATCATCCTTGTAACTCCTCCAGTCACTTCGTGCGAAAATGAACGAACATTTACAGTACTTCGCCGACTCAAAACTTATTTAAGAATGTTGCGAACGATGTTGCAAGATATGTAGATTAAACGATCTCACATTGCTTAATCTGTACAGAGATATGACTCCATCAGTGGATTTTATTTTAGATAAACTCGCTGAAAGTAAGCGTAAACTGAATTTGGAAATATAGTTTTCGTTTATTTTGTTAATTTTAATCACAATAATCCTGTAATTATCTTTTTTTCTGTAAATAGCAAACAATTGATCACAATTTTTTAAATTTCTAATTATTTTTTAATACAATGAAACCCACTTTTTATGAAAACTTACATATTTTTAGTTATCATTAGCTGCATTCCCATGATCGTTGATCTAGAGCGTGGCTCTATTTTATTCACAATGCAAAAACAAAAATTAGAACCAGCTCTTTTCCTGGATCTATTTCTGATCTTAAAATGCTGCCAAGCTCAAAGCATTTTTTTCAAAACGAACATAGTTGGAAAATCTGAAGTACTCATCGGCGAGTTTTCGTCTTACTGCTTGCAATCATATTTTGACACTTCATCGCGAGTGGTGTCAAATTGCAATAAAGTTGAACTAAAACTGTTCCACTGAGATTTGATCTGATCTAGTGCCATGGGAATGCAGCTATTATGTATGTTGTCATTGTGGTGGAATTCTTTGTTTGTTTGTTAACTTTACCATACTTTCATATGCAAAAATTACTCCTAAAAGTTGAAATTTACTACTGTGAAGTGAAAAAGTTGAATGGTAAGATGATACTTGCCCTGGCTGAGGGTTTTACGAAGAACTATTAGTGCAAAAATCGGACTCACTAACCAGTACAAAATAGTAAGTCAATCAATTCAAACTTACACAATGAAAGTCCGACATATTATAAAGCCATCCCCCCTTCCCAACAAAAAAATTCTGGTTGCGCTCCTGACTCGTGGTATTACACAAGTTTAAGCGTAATTAACCCATTAAGATCTATAGCGCGAAAGCTCATCACGAAAAGATATATTTTTTTAAAAAGTCATAGCTTGGATTCAGTTAAAGATATCGGCCGTCTTATTTTTGCGTTGTGAAGCAGAAGGATGAAATTTTTTTAGACTCCTGACATGTTTTGTCATAAGATGTGTCTGCCTATCCTTTCCCGAAGACAAAAATTGTGAATTCCCAATTTAAGAAAAAATTATTTTTAAATATTTCAAAATATTTATACAAAACCAAAAAAATTAGTAATAGTAATCTTCTTTATTCTATAAAAATTTCCGTACGATAAATAACTTAACAAGCCACAGGACACCGTGGTGTTCTTTTACACTTTTAGGCTTATGTACGTTCCCAATTTGTATTGTTTTTAACATTAATATCTTATTTATTTCCCAGAATGTGTTATTCTATTCAACACAACTTTTCGAGTAGTAATTTATAACACATTGCGTCCTTAGGGTCCAAAAAGGCCCCTTTGCTTGTCTAATAAAAAAGGGTGTTGTAGGCGTGGCAGTGAGTGACCGCCCTATGATTGACTCAAGTACTCCACACAAAAAGTTTTAACCTCCTACGCCCATGGGCTTGAGAGCCGGGCTTAATGGGTTAATACAATTTTAACTGTGAAACAAATATTTTTTTCAAGTCTTCTTGAATCAGACGCGGCGGTGTGAAATTATAGGTCAAAACAAGAAACCATTTGGCTCAGTTTGTTCAAGTTGACTCATATTTTTGAGAAACGGACATTTGATTTTGCAGCTCAAGACGGTTTTTCAGAACATCGATTTATTCGATATATCTCGTAAGCAAACTGAGTTTTATTGCATCTGACGAGGGTTTTGTTCGTCTCGTCAATATCTACAACTTTCACCAACAAATCAGTCCTTTTGGATGCATTTTCGCCATGTTAGAACACAAAATTTCTAAGAAAGTTACCTTTTTCGCTCTTTATGACATTCGGTTCAAATTGAGCCGCTCAATAGAAATCACCCGAGAGGTGGATTTATGTACAGTTTTTTACTTCTAACGTATAGCCGAGATACGTAAAAATATTTAGATACTAGTGATAACGCCCCGAAAATCGGGTGTACTTAGCAAATTCGCTTCGGAGATCACACATTCTCATGTACCTTAGAGCGACTTCGTGTCTTAAGTCTTTTTGCAATTTTTGCAAATTTAAACGCTCATATCTGCTCAACGCTAATACTTATCAAAAATCTAATAATTTCCTGCATACCTGCAGGTCATGACCTTTCTAATGATATATCAAGTGTTGCTGTAGCGTTTGTAGATTTGCTGGAATAAGGGGACCCTCACCGGAATAAATATATAGAAGATAAAATATTTGGCATACTTCAGCAATTTTTCATAACACAAATATATCGTTTTTAGATCAAAATAGTAATATACTTTCTCATTTTGTATGTATATATGTATATGTTTTTCAGTATTAATTTCGAAGGATGTTGACAAAAGTCAATACTAGGAAAAAATATAATTTTGAAATACAAGGAGTGAATAGTTTAGTAGAAATGATTGAAAAATAAAAAAGTTTGAATGAATTTATTCCGAATGAGAGATCGGTAAGCTCAACACGGTTTCAAAGCATGAAAACGATATTCTTAATCTTCATTGCAGTCTTCCTGTACCTCTTGTTCTTCGAAAGACTTTTTATACCACCAACGAATTTCAACGTGTATAACATCCGGAGATTTATTTCTCTGTACCTGAGGCGATAATAAATTTGATAGTGGGAAAGGAACTGGAAAGAAAAAATGCATGTTGCAGTTCTAGACTATTTTCAAACCGTAATGCAGTTTGATGATGGCGCTCGCCTAGGTCATCCGACTCAGTTTGCAGCTATGGGTGAGATGACCGAGATAGTGATACACAGATGAATTTTATACGACATATTCAGCTTTAGTTTTGATCAAAAGTCCTTTGACAACTAATTTGATTGCAAGCCATGCAAGTTTTTCCTTACGCACCTTCCTCTAATTTGGCTTTAATGAGTCTTAGAAAATCTCTTTAAAAATTTTGAATTTTTCTGGTCTTTTTGTGACACATTTCAAGAAATTTTTCACGATTCCAAACTTAATGTGGAGCAGTGACCATATTTTTCATTCAGGAACGAGACTGCCAAGCTGCCTATTATCATTTGGCCATTTCCGCCCAATGCGACATTCCCAGTAATTTTTTTCGTGTTGGTTTCTGCGTATTTTTACCTTCACCATATCGTGAATAATAGTCGAATAGCTTAAGACGGCGCTATGAAAAATCGACTAAAGAAAAATCGCAAAATATAAAAATGAAAAAGCATCCCATAATTGTTCATACAAATTTGGGTGACTTTCATATGAAAAAGAATTGGGCGATTTTGCATTTTTGTTGGATGAAATTTATACATTACAGTGAAATTGTAAACCCTTCGGATATGCTCCCGCAAATCAAAAAAGGAGTCGAAAACAAACAATCACATATTTCACACCATAACACAAAATTCCAATAACACATACCGAAAGAACTTGATAATTGTATATTTGTTTTTGTTAGAAATGATACCATACATAGAAAGCTCAAGGAGCCCTATGACGGACCTTTTGAAGTAATAAATCGCAACCCAAAATACTAATACAGTCTAATAATTACAATTAGTTTAGACTGTTTAAAACCAGCATTGATAAACACAGACACAACACCTACAACACAACACAAAAGACAAGTAAGTTTTAATTTATTTCGAAATACAACGCGTATATGATAACAAATCTAAATATATACGTATATTTCATCACAATCGTGGCGGACGGACGTATTTTTTGTGCGCTCTGCAATGAAGTGTTTTTTCAGTGTTTAATACGGTGAAGTTAATTACCTGAGGTGTTGAACATGTCATTTCGTGGCTGTTATATCTAAATCACAAGGTTGAACATTTTAAGTGGATTACTATTTGTTTATGTTAAACTGAAACTTGTAAGTTTGAAGCTGTAAAAAGCAGAAAAACTCAAAAAAAAATAATACATAAATACCAATGTATGGCACTGTAAAATAGAAAAAAAAAAAAAAAAAATAGAACAAAAATATAACAAAAAACAAATACATAAAACTCCGCAACATCGCTCAATCGTCAACAAACTCAAACCGACAACTAATTAAGTCATCCGAGTGATCTGTGCTATCAACTGTTCGTACGTAAATAAAACAATATAAGCGAATAACACAAGATTGTTCTCCGCTAACTAAAATAATCTGTGCTAACTGAGAATATTAAATGCGCGCTATGGTCTACTGCTCTGCTCTTTCTTATCTGTGTGATCGCTCCCACCCCCGCGCAGCTCCAAACCATCACCTGCGGGTGCTTTGCTCTCAGTTTAATTGTTGTGGGCTTTTTCTTTGTGAGTGCTTACACTCCCTGCTGACACCGGTTCATCATATCGGCTGTTGGGTTTTTGGCTGCTGTTTTCTCTGCCATCATCTGTTTCGTGTGGTATTATTCTGCTGCCATTGTAAACCACTGATCTATTTGTCAGCAAGTCAATGACGCCGTCGCCTCGAGTAACGCGCCAACAACAACACTCTAACCGGATTTACAACAAAAGCGATGGTACCCCTAGGATGGAGAGAACGGTGCGAGCTCAGCTTCAGGAACTAGAAGAGCGTCTGAGCAATAACATTAAAACCGAGATTCGTCAACTCAAAGATCGTCTTCTTGCCATTAATGACACCTCTTTTAAGAGCCTCTCTGCTGTAATTGCTAGTTTGAAAGAGAAATTGGAAGAAAAAATAGTCTCTGAAGTGAGTGCAATTAAAACTGATATCAGTGATTTTGACAACAAAATCATCTCACTAGAAAATCAGCTACGCTTAGTATCTTCTCGCTGTGATGAGCTTGAAAAATTGAGATCACAATTTAACAACTCCAACAACAACAACATCAACAACAACAATCACAGCATCACCTCCACTGATAATTTATCTGATGCAGTGTTATTTAGAATACCGTACTCGATAGAAGAAAACCTAAAAAGTATTTTTAATAGAATTTGTCTCTCCATCGAGTTTCAGCCGCCACACATTAGAGACATCTTTAGAGTCAAGGCGAATCAGCGCCACCCCGACTCCGTAGTTATTATAAAATTTTTCTCTCCCTTTGATCGCAGCCGCGTTCTCAAAGCTTTTGGTAGTTTACGACGAAGAACTAAGTCAGCCATAAATTTGAGAGCTGCTGGACTCGAACATGACAAAAATGTCTACATTCACGAAAGCCTTACAGCTGAGAACCGAAAAATTTTATAAGTCGCTATTGCTCATAAGCGCAAAAACAACATTTTCAATACGTTTACTCTACGTGGATCAGTGCTCATTAGACTGGAAAAAGGTTCTGAAGGCGTTCGCATTAACAGTCTGGACGAACTGCACAGAACTATCTTTGGTGCAACTAGCGAAGCTGTGGCTTCCCGGGGCAGTTAAATTGCTGACAATTATACTATTTATTAAAATTTTTAAAATCTTTATTTATATTTTACCTTATATTATTATATATTGCTATTTTTCTCGTTTTTCTACTGTAATGATGATCTCTTTTATTATGATTGTTAAAGTCATGTTTCATTTGTTGAAAATTATTGGTCTTGTTTGTTGTTCGTCTGCCGATGTTGTGTGTTAATTGATGTTTTGTGTAAACAACGACACGGTCTATCTGTTGTCCACTTTAATGCGAGGAGTTTAAATCCAGGTAAACTTGATTATGTGAAATATGTGTTTGAAAGTTCTAATGTTGATATTATTTGTGTTTCCGAAACCTGGTTTAATACTGAGATTCCTAAAATTATTTAAGCATCGCCAACTACACTCTCTATAGAAATGACAGGATAGGTAGAAAGGGAGGTGGAGTTGCTATTTACTGCAAATCTAACCTTAAATCAAGGCTGGTAAATTTTTTCTGTGGTTCGGATGTTGAGTTTTTAAATGTTGAAATCTCTAATAATATCAATGCTAAATTACTTGTTTCCTGCGTTTCTAGTCCTAGCAGATGCTGCAGTCTAGAACCTTTCTTTAGTGATCTGTACATGCGTGTAATTGATTTTGACTTCGATATTGTATGTGGTGGCTTTAATATTAACCTGCTGATCAAGGACAACAGCTGTTGATATCTGAAAGCTTTATTGATAAAATTATGGCTGCTAGAATGACAGTTGTAAATTCTCGAATCCAACTCGATTTGCACCTAATGTGACTCCTAGTCTAATTGATGTATTTTTTGTTTGTGATGTTTCCTTAGTTTTACTCTTTGATCAAATCTCTTTTATTTCAGACTATGATCTTCTCTTCTGCAGCATAAACTTTAATACATGTTGTGATTCGTCCCCTTTGTCATTATCTATCCGCGACTACAAGTCCATCGATTTTTCATTATTGTATGGATTTCTTTCTCAAATTTGTTGGGACGAATGTTGGTTTTGTGTATCTGTTGAAGATAAGTTGAATGTTTTTACATCGCATGTTAGATATGCTTTTGAGAATTTTGTGCCTCTTCGTATTGTGACTGTTGTGAACAAGTCTTGTCCATGGTATACCTCACATGTTAAAGCAGCTATTAAGAAAAGAAACAAGCTTTATAATAATTGGAAGACACATCGCATTGATGTGAATTGGAAATTGTTCAAGACTGCTCGAAATGAAGCTGTCTCTGTAATAAGACAGTCCAAGAAAATATACTTTCGCAGGAAACTCGACCTTTCACTTTCTTCCAAAGCTCTTTGGAAAAATATACGTAAACTCGGTATCAGCAGCAAGGATAATGATCAGTGTGACATTGACCCTAATAACCTTAATGATTTCTTTCTCTCCGACAACACACAAGGCAATTATATATTTCAATATAGTGAACGTGTTTTCGAGGAACGTGATAAATTTTCATTTTCTAATGTTGACATAAATGACGTCACTAAAGCGATTATGAATATTAAATCAAATGCTGTTGGAGATGATGGCATTTCTTTACGTTTTATAAAATTAATTTTACCCTACATAATTGAACCTTTGACTCATAGTTTTAATCGTTGTTTCACTACTTCGTGTTTCCCTGAATCGTGGAAAATTGCGACTGTTATCCCGATCGCAAAAGTCACTAATGCTTCTACCATGAAAGAGTTTAGACCTATTAGCATTCTGTCTACATTCTCAAAAATATGTGAGCTATATGGCTAAACAAATAAATAATCATTTAGATACTTATAACCTTCTATCTTCATGCCAATCTGGTTTCAGAGCTGGGCATAGCTGTGCGACGGCCATGCTTAAAGTTGTTGACGATATCCGTACTTCATTTGATGAAGGACATATAACACTGCTTTGTTTATTAGATTTTTCCAAAGCCTTTGACTGTGTGAATCATATTCTTTGTCACAAGCTTAGGCTGCTTTTTGGCTTCAACAACGCTGCTGTTGTCTTAATAGCCAACTATCTTGATGGTAGAAAGCAAAGGGTAAAGATTAAAAATAGATTTTCCGAATTGAAAGATAATGCAACTGGTGTGACTCACGGATCAATTCTTGGGCCCTTGCTGTTCAGTGTCTTCATTAATGATATTTTCACCGTGTGCAATATGATGATGCATGCTTATGCTGACGACATTCAGTTGTATTTGTCAAACCGTGTTGGACTACTTGACGACTTGTGCTGCAGATTGAATGATGATCTAAGTGCAATTTGTAGGTGGGCATCTGCCAATGATCTCTGCCTTAATGCAAATAAATCTTATGTTCTGCCTATCTCCAAAGGAAAACTTGACGACCTAAGGATCCCGCCCATATTTTTAAATACCAGCAGTTTGGGAATGGTGAATAAAGTTAAAAATCTTGGGTTCTTTATCAATTCAAAACTGTCATGTTCTGATCACATCAATAATACTGTCAAAAGAATCTATTACATGCTGCGTTGCCTACGGCTATCTGCTAGATTTACACCATTTGAAGTTAAAAAGAGACTCGTTAAACAACTAATTGTGCCTTATATCGCATACTCAGAACTAGTATATAGTAATTTAGATCACTTTCAGCGCACTAAATACTTGTTGCCTTTAGTGATGCAACCAGAAATTTTTACGGATTAAGCAGGTTTGACCATATTTCAACATTAAGTAAGAACATTTTGGTTTGTAGCATTATTAACTACCTGAAAGCAAGAAATTGTATTTTCTGCATAAGCTTATTATCTACACGACTCCGTCATACCTTTTTCAAAAATTGCGCTTTTCTGTTTCCAATCGAACCGGTAATCTTATCATACCGGAATTTAATTGTCTACAATCGAAACGTCTTTTCTTCATCAATGCCATTAAACTATGGAATTTTATTCATCAGTTAGTATAAAATCAATCACTACAACGAACAAATTCAAGCTTTCTGTTATGTCATATTTCTCAAACGACTAAAACAATCCAATAAAAATTTAACTATTTATTGCTTTTAAGTTATCATTAAAAAAACAAAAAAATGAGTAATAAATTATTTATCTTTACGATTTTACAAGTGTCACTGTTGATCATATACTTTCTATTCCCATTTTTATTTTTATTTTAATAGTACATAGACTCGAAATAAAAGATACGTTAGAGTTCAAAAACAAAATAAATAACTCATACATCTTTGATGACGAGCAGACGTTATCGTTCGATGTTATTTTACTGTTCCCAAGCATTCCGGTTGACTTTGCCATAAAAACAATTCTCAAAAAATGGGACAACATAGCTAAAAATACTAATATTCCAAAACCGCTCTTCGTGGATATATTAAAATTCTGCATAAGTGAAAATAACTATTTCATATATGACAACACGATATACAACCAACTCAAAGGTATGCCGACGGGGTCTCCCGTTTCCCCCATAATAGCAGATATCGTAATGGAAGAAGTTTTAGACACTTTTATGGAAAAGTGCGAGCAAAAACCAAAATGTCTCACAAAATATGTAGACGACATTTTTGCAATTGTGAAAACAGATAATATAGACAAAACTTTGCAAACACTTAACTCATGCCACAGACACATAAAATTTACGAAAGCAGAAGAACAGGAAGAAACCTTACCATATTTGGACGCACTAGTTTGCAGAAATAATAATATTATCAAAATGGATTGGTACCAAAAACCATCAGCGTCAGGAAGATTGATAAACTTCTTTTCCACACACCCAAAAAAAGTTATAATAAATACAGCCAAAAATTTTATAAATAGAGTGCTCGGCATCAGCGATATAGTTTTCCACAAAGTCAATTAAACACGTATAAGTCACATACTCACCAAGAATAGTTTTCCAGAACATACAATCAATCGGCTTATAAGAGAAGTTATGAACAAACCCAACAACACAACACGAAGTCCACAGCCAAAAATTTACAAAGGAGTAACATACGTACACGGTTTCACAGAAAAATTCAAAAAAACTGATTTCTACGACAAAAATAAATACTTACTAGCTCCTAAAACTAACAACACTTTGAGAAACATGTATAGCAAAACAAAAAGTAAAGTGGATAAGATGGACAAGGCGAACGTTGTTTACGAAATAGCATGCAAAGGTGACGGGATTAACATATGCGACAAGTACATGTTGGTACGACAAAATCTAAACTTAGGACAAGATTAGTATCACATAAATCGGACTTAAAATCAAAACACGACAATAAAACGACACTTGCAGCCCACTGCATTCAAAATAATCACTGTCCAGTCTTTGAAGAGACAAAAATACTACAAGAAGAGAAAAACTACGCCAGAAGATATACAATTGAAATGCTACATATTATAAATACTCCATCAAACAAACGACTCAATTTCAAATCGGACACAGAAAATTGCGCTCACATATACAAACATTTAATCAAACAAAAATTTAGTTAAGATTAATATAGCTGACTGACAACACGCATTTGTGACACAATTATTAATTTTATGTAATTTGTTTAAAATAGTGTTTTGTGATTTTGTTTAATTTGTTTATTTTGTAATTTTTCCTAAAGATGGCTTAAAAATTAAGCCGAAATATCGAAAAATAAAAATATATAAAACATAAAAAAACTACAAAAAAGTTTTTTGATTTTATTGTTACGGCCATAGCTCAACCAAGTAACACATAATGAATAATTCTTAAATGTAAAACTAAGGCTCATAAAGATAACGGTTCCTATTTTAAAGCGATGCATATTTGTTCCTACTTAAATTATTCATGATTTGTTCTATATTAACGAAGCAGTTAATAAGCAGTTTGACGAAAATCTTGTTCCAAAGATTTCTGCCACAACCTTTTCACAAGAACCTTTTGGTATCCCTTCCTCGCCTCAGTATACATCAGTATACATTGTTGAGATGGGCTTTGACGTTAAGGCCTGAATGTTCTCGATCAAAAGAGATTCCGTACGACTTGTAATACCCTACTCAGAAAGAGGATATCAGTTCCAGAAGTTGTCCTACCTGCGGCTTGTATTTTGCTTCAAAAACATCTTTAAATAGTCATAAGTGAGTATTTATAACAAATCGAAATAAAAAAAAAAATATTTAAATAAATGAATTTTCAGGAAACATATTCACGAAAACAGCGAAATCGGTGCAGCCCTGGCACAGCCTTTACGAGATCTTTGCAAAGGACCAGGCGGGTGAATTGCTTTGCATTCCAAATGAGGATACATCGGAATGGATCGATATAGAATCCGTTTGAAGAATTTGAATTCGAAGCATCCTCAACAAAGCTTCAATCCCAGTGATTGAAAGCATAGACTCTTGGATCCAAAATGAAAGAAAAAGAATATCATTTAGTGTTGATGATATAAATCAGTGATTTTTTTTGTTTAAATTGTTCCTTAAATAAAGGGTGGTTAAATTTTAAGGGACGATGTTCATTTTGAATAACACACAAATTATTTAGGAAATTATTGTCATTTCTTTTTATTATGATAATATTGGTATGGTTCAATTATGTATTGAACCAAATATCGGCCAAATGGCCGCCGCGACCTCGGCGGCACACCTCCATCTGATGGTCCAAATTTTCGATGACGCTGAGGCATAAGTAAGGTTCTATGCCGTTAATGTGCCGAATTATCTTATCCTCTAGCTCTTGAATTGTTAGCTGTCTGGCAAGTGACACCGTCCTGTTGAAACCACATATCGTCCACATTCATATTTTCTAATTCGGGCCATAAAAAATTCGTTATCATCTCACGATAGCGAACATCATTCACAGTAACTGCCTGACCGGCCTCATTTTGGAAAAAACAAGGCCCGATGATGCCGCCAGCCCATAAACCGCACCAAACAGTCACTCTTTGTGGGTGCATTGGTTTTTCGACAATCACTCTTGGATTATCATTCGCCCAAATGCGGTAATTCTGCTTATTGACGAATCCACTGAGGTGAAAATGTGCCTCATCACTGAAGATGATTTTCTTCGAAAATTGATCATCCACTGCTGCCATTTCTTGCCACCATTCTGACCACTGACGACGCTTGAAATGGTCAAAAGGCTTTAGTTCTTGAGTCAATTGCACCTTGTAAGCGTGTAAATGCAAGTCTTTATGCATAATGTTCATCAACGACGAGCGTGTGAGGTGCAATTGTTGGGCACAACGATGAGTTGAGGTGGACGGCTCTTCAGCCACACTATCGCGAACAGCAGCAATATTTTCTGCAGTACGAGCTGTACGAGCATGCACTGGTGTTTTCACATCTCCTCCAGACACGGTTTGCTCAAATTTTTGCACGATTTTTCCGATTGTACGCACACTTGGACGATTAAATTAACCGAAAAAATCACGAAGTGCACGATATGCATTTTGATTTGAACGCCCATTTTCATAATAAGCCTGAATAACTTTAACGCGTTGCTCGATTGTGTATCTTTCCATGGTTCAAATTGAGTCTGAATGAAATGCAGAAAAAACTTGACGTTTAGGTATGGTTCACATCCAACATTGGCCCCTAAAATTTAACCACCCTTTATATCTAATCACACAAGTAAAACTAGTAAAAATACTGAAAGTTTCTCAAAATATTATATGTTAATATTGTAATAAATGTTTTTAATAGAGTTTTCTTTTCTAAAAAAAAATTTTACCCTCAAGAATGGTAATATTTTTATGGTGTTACTCCCATCCCTAAAAAATGGCAACATTTATTGTGCTAGAAAAGAATATCAATAGCTACCCTGGATATCAGCTGATGCTGTTAACAAAAAATAAAGACAGTCCACTGCGTCCTACGTACGTTTTACAAATTACAATTACTGCGTCCAAAATTTGTAAAAACTTCTTGCTATTAAAATCAGCTGTTTCACAGCGTGGCATGTAGAATTTTATAGATTGTAGAAAGTGGACCGTCGTATAACCGTTGTATAAAATGACGGAAAGTGTAGAAAGTGGAACACTTTTGCACTGCCAGAGTGTAACAATTTTCACAAAAGAACGCAATACCCCATTAAGGTTTTGCCTACTTTTAAGAAAAGAACAAAATATCTTGACAGCCCTAGCTTAGTGCAGAATAAGTGTAACATTTTTTCGAGAAAAGAAAACGTTATTAGTTTATATGTTACGTTACTTTAAAGAGGGAGAGGGGGATGAGATGGGGGTTTTGAAATGCACTACGAAAAGTAACGGAGAGGGAGAAAAAAAGCAAAAAATCGGTAACGTAGTTTATGGACGAGCCCTTATAGATAAATATTATTTCAAATCTATATAAAAATGATATTAATGAAATATTATATATACAATTTAAATATAATTTTTTAGCATCAATTTCAAAGATTTTTTGTGGAAGGAAAAATCTATGCTACATATTCTTGACTTACTATTAAATTTATTAAAAGCTCTATTAACAGGTGAGTTAATAAAGTAAACTATTAAAAGGTGAGTAAACATAATTTTTTCGGCTCCCATTTTTTTAAGCTCCCAGCTAAATAAAACATAGTTTAGAGTTTGGGTGGGGATTTGTAGTTGGCAAGAGATTACGGCATCACGTCCTGCGATTTACTCCTGTGAACGAACGACTTGCCATAATCCGCATCAAGACTAAATTCTTTCATATAAGCCTAATATGTGCGCATGCACAAGGACAATGAGATCAAAGATACTTTCTAAGAGCGCTTCCCCCGTCACGACATAAAAATTGTGCTTGGTGACTTCAACGCTAAGGTGGGCAAGGAAAACATCTTTGGTACAACAGTCGGAAAGTTCAGCCTCCACGACAATACATCCGATAACAGAATGAGGCTGACTGACTTCTCCGCAGCACGAAATATGGTCGTAAGTAGCACTAGATTCAAGCATCTTAATATTCATAAGGCGACCTAGTTGTCCCCTGACCAAAAAACGCGCAGCCAAATTGATAACGTTTTTATTGACGGAAGGCACTCTTTCAGTGTATTAGATGTACGCACGATACGTGGTGCTAACTTAGACTCGGATCATTATCTTGTCACATCTAAGATCCGTACACGTCTGTGCGCTGCAAAAAATGCGCCAACCCTACACAGTGAAAGCTAGACGTCGACAAGCTGCAATCAAAACGGACAACCGAAACCTTCGTCACTCGACTCTCACCCCTGCTTCAAGAAAGCACTCCTCCGATCGACGATATATGCGCGCAGTGGGCACACATCTCTCACTCTATGCGTGCGGCTGCCGAAGAGGTTATTGGCTATCACCGCCCCCGCCAAAACCAGTGGCACCAACAAAGAGTACCGCGACGCCACTGCAGAGAGAAACGCTACCTACAAAGCTACCCTGCAGTCGGTTGTAACGCGTTCTGCTAAGGAGCGATACAGAGAGAAGAGGAGGGACGAGAGACGTCTTTTCAGGCGGAAAAAAGTGGCAGAAAAGCGCGAGTTTGACAATATTGAGATGTATGGCGAAAAGAACGAGGCCCGAAAATTTTTCGAAAAGATAAAACGCCTGGCCGATGGCTTTAAGATCAGGGCCTCTTCCTGCAAGGATGAAAACGGGAATCTAGTGACAGATACTCAGAGTACACTGACGTTATGGAGGGAACACTTCTCTAGTCTTCTGAATAGCGATGATGACACCAATCCCGCCAATCCAGCGCTGAAGTTCCGCTGCCCGACTATAATGAAGTCTTGACAGCAATAACACGGCTTAAGAGCAACAAAGCCGCGGGAGCCGATGGTTTACCCGCTGAGCTGTTTAAGAACTGAGGCTCTATTTAAATGCATTCACAAGCTTCTATGCAGAATATGGTTGGAAGAATGCATTACAAGCGATTGGAACCTCAGTGTAATCTGCCCAATCCACTAGAAAGGCGATCACGCTATTTGTGCCAACTACCGTGGGATAAGTCTTCTAAATATCGCATATAAGGTCCTGTCGAGCGTATTATGTGAAAGACTGAAGCCCACCGAAAACCGACTGATTGGGCCTTATCAGTGCGGCTTCAGACCTGGAAAATCTACCACCGGCCGGATATTCACTTACTTACTTACTTACTTGGGTGGCCGTAACAGCCCGTGTCCGGGTTTCGTTCAACATCATTAGCTCTCGCCAGGTGCCTCTGCTTTGCGCGCGCCTTCTCCAATCGGATACACCAAGTGCGGTTAGGGCTTCCTCGGCCTGGTCCATCCATCGGAGGCATGGTCTCAAGATATTCACGCTACGACAAATTTTGGAAAAGACCCTAGAAAAACAAATCGACACCCACCATCTTTTTGTCGACTACAAAACCGCATTCGACAGTCCAATAAGGAATCACCTATACTCCACCATGTCTGAATTTGGTATACCTGCAAAATTAAACCGTCTTTGCAGGATGACACTGACCAACACCAGCAGCGAAGTTAAAATCGGAAAGGACCACCATTTGTTACGAAACAAGATTTCAGACAAGGTGATTCCTTATCGTGCGACTTTTTTAATCTAATTATAGAGAAGATCATGCAAGCTGCTGATCTGAGACAAAGCGGCCCATATTCTACAAGAGTGTTGTGCTGCTAGCGTATGCTGATGATATTGATATCATTGGCCATAATACACGCGAAGTCAGTGCAGTATTCTCCAAATTAGAAGAAGAGTCGAGTCTCATGGAACTTGCAGTAAACGCAGATAAGACGAAATATCTGGTGTCAACAAACAAACAGTCCCAGCGTATTGGCACCCACGTCACTGTTGACAACACCTCATTCGAGGTTGTGAAGGACCTCGTCTACCTCGGATTCAGCATTAACTCCACTAACGATATCAGTAGAGAGATGAAACGAAGGATAACTCTTGCCAACAGGTGTTATTTTGGGCTCAGTAGGCAATTAAGAAGCCGAGCTCTCTCCCGACGAACAAAAGTCACGCTCTATAAGTCACTAATCATGCCCGTCCTGTTATATGCAGCACAAACCTGGACGTTGAGCAGCTCTGATGAAAAGATTTTGGGAACGTTCGAGAGAAAGATCCACTTGTAAAATCTACGGACCAATCTGCGTCAACGGCAAGTACCGAACACGATGGAACGATGAGCTGCATGAGCTATACACCGATATCGACATAGCAAAGCGCATAAAATCGAGCGGCTTCGCTGACTAGTTCATGTTAAGCAGATGGAAGACGACGCTCAGCGAAGAAAATATTCGATTCGGTACCCAGCGGTGGTTAACGCAGAAGAGGATGACCGCATCTCCGTTGAAAGGACCAAGTAGAGGACAACCTGACGAAACTTGGAACTTCCAAGTTTCAGAGAGAAAATATGTTACAAGTTCCAGTGTTAACGCGACAAGTGTTTTTTGAGTGTGGAAAATTATATAAAAACTAGCTGAATACCCGGCTTAACTCGGGAGTTAATATAAATAATTTTCGATATCATTCGTCGATTAAAAAAACTTTTCACAAACTTTAGAAGGAATTTTGTGTGCATCTTTCAAAAAGGTAACTTCAGCGCAATGAGCAAAATGTAGCTCCAACATCTGAAAATTATGAGAAAAAGTGAGGGGAATCGTGATTTGTGTGTGCGTGTGTGTGTGATCTCTTGCAAAAATATATTTTCAAATTTTATATTGCATTCGATAGATTGGACATTTTTGAAAAAATCAAAGCAAAAACGAATTTTTGGCAGCTCGTGAGGAAACTGGATAAAAATTAAATAATTATTGAAAATAGAAATTGAAATGTCAAAACAACGTCAACCTACGTATTGACCTACGTATGAACCATGTATTGACGCGTATTCAAATACCACAGAATTCAGTAACAGGTGGTCTGGTATAATTGAAAAAAGAAAGTTTAATATAATACACATAAAGAAGAAAAGAAGATATTTATCAACCTTAGCGTCGTGCTTACTGTATACTGTATTAGATAGACTATAAAAAAATTCCTGGAACCCAGATGCAGTGCCACCTACCAGGCTCAATTGCGAATCTGAACCATCCAGGGATCCACTTAAGGCGGGACATGACATTCGCGGCAGAGAAAACAGACCTTGTTTTAAAAATTCATTCATTTTGGAAAAAACATTTTTCAAAAATTTTTTTTATTATTGTAGAGAATTGAACATATTACAAGAAAAAAAAACAAAAAAATATATTTTTCACTCCAACATGGTTTAAGAGAGCTCCAAACTGGCGGCAGAGAAAAAAACGGGGCCTCGTGCCCGATCTGGAAAAAAATTACTTTTTTAAATCTTGACAAAATTGGTTATCGTATGACACGAGCTTTTTTTTAATTTTTTTTTAAGTTTTGGTGATTTTCCAAATTTGAAAGTGGGTTTTTTCGAAAAAAATATTGACTTTAAAAATTCATAAAAAATCGAGCAAAAATTTAAAAAAAAGCTCGTGTCATACGATAGCGAATCAAGTTTAAAAAAATACAAAAAAAAAAAGTTCTTCAAAAAATGAACCCGCTAGTGCCGCAACCAGTCCGAAAAACATGGTTTCGAGATAAGCGCGTTCAAAGTTTGTGAACAAAGAAAAAAAAGGTTGCCTTCAATCTGCCATGCCTGCTTCGTACTGTATGCCTTTATTATCTTGTGTTGTGCTGTTTCTTATAGTTTTTAGCAATCGCTTAGCAATTCGGACTTCACCCTTCGCCCTTCAAGTAGGTACGAAAAACAACCACCAAAAATCAGGTAGCAAGTAAAACAAGTATATACCAGCTGCCGTACGTAGGTAGCGCAAAAATTAAAAATGCGCTCTCACTAATCCGACTGTAACTTTTGAACCCGTAGGAATTTTTCCATGAAATTTTTTTTTTCTTAGAATTTTTAGAATATTTACTAAAATACAAAATTATTAAAAAAAAGATTGATTGATTGAAAAGATTGATTGACCCATTTCAAAAAACTGCCAATGTCATGTAACCCCTTAAAGGAACAGTTTAGGAACAGTTTAGGAACAGTTTAGGAACAGTTTAATAACAAAGTACAACTTGTACAACAGCGGTCTCTAGTTTTCAACACTGAGCAAAATATATAGCGCCAGAACCCTTGCCATACACAAAAAATTTTCATCTAAATCGGATGAGTGGTTTTGGAGTTTCTTACAATTTCTAAAGAGATTTATACTACAGCGCCCTCTTGTGTCCAAGATAGCGCAAAAAAATAAGTCCAAAACACTCACCATATCAGAAAACCCCTACATACCAATTTCATGCAAACCGAATAAACAGCTTAGAAGTTTTTCGACGTGTTTTAAAATATTTGTACACAGCGCCCTCTTGTGTTCAAGATAGAACCAAATAGATAAATCATACAAACTCACAGTATCCGAAAACCTCTATACAGAAATTTTCATGCAAATCGGATGAACGGTTTCGGAGATAAGCTAAAAAAAATAATGCCTGGAACCCGGTCGCAGCGCCCTTTACCGGGTCCAACCTTTTTTACTGAATAAAAAGTAGCCTATATGTTGACCGAGGATATAAGGAACCTAGATGCCAAGTTTCATATAAATTCATCCAGTGGTTTTCGCGTTATCGTACAAATTTAACAGACAGAGAGACAGACAAAAATTTTAAAATTGTGATTTTTGGACTCAGCGTCGCCAAAAGAATTTAAAAAAAATTTTTCATGTACATACTTTTTTTTTACAATTTTATATATATATATAGAATATAAATAAGTTCAATGAAATCCTTATTTGTAGAGTAAGCTCAGTAAAGTTGTAGAGCAAGTCAATTAGAACTACTTTGACGAAGGAAAAGTGGCGGCCGTGGCACACTGGGTAGAATATGTGCCCCATACGCCAGAGAACCCAGGTTCGAATCCCACCTGACACAGAAAGTTTTTTCAATTGAATTAATTTTTCTGTTCGGCCGTCACCTCTCTGCAGACAATGGCAAACCTCAGAGAATAAAAACTGACATGAAAAGCTTCTTGAAAACATAAGCCCTTCGGAGTCGCATAAAACATGTAGGTCCAGTTCTCGATCATTTGTGTTCAAACTTTCTACAACACGCACAAAATAATTGACCGAAGGAAGAATGAACCAGTAACAACAGTACAAATATAATAGAACTTCATAAAAATTTTATTTGAACCTCGAAAATTTTAAATGCCTATAAAAATAATGCTTTGCTTACTTCACTAAACCTTTCGTCGATTTGAGTACCAACATACGTCTACTGGGTGCTTAAATCGTTCCATCCTGAGACATTAACCTGAAATTTGTGGAATAGTTTAATTGGTAAGAAATAAAAATCTGTTCAGTCGATTTGGGATGTCAAAAACTTGATAAAATTTTGGCATTTAAATTTTTTTTGCAAACTTAAATTTCATGCGAATAGTTTTTCGAAAAAAGGTTTTTCCTAAGTAAGTTTTTCGAACATCTGTTTTTTTTTTTTTTTGCTTTTCTAACAAAAAAACCTTAAATTTAAGATTGTAAATTTTATTGTAGTACCATATTAGAGTGCTTTTTAAGAAACTAGCAAACAAAAAAAAAAATACTTAAAGAACGCCATAATAAAAAACAGACGACTATTTTAAAATTCAAATTTCTGCAATAAAATTTAAAAATGGCCGCCAAAAATTAATTTTCCGTCCAATTTTAACAAACAGTATATCATTAAAAAGAGGAAAATAAGTAGAAAGAAAACAAGTGTCATATGCTATGTCATAACGAAAAGATTTAAATGTCATAAATTCATAGCCACTTTTTTTTTTAAGTTTTTAATTTATTACTTACTTGTTATTTAATGTAATAGTTTAATAATCTTATTGTTAAATTTTATTTTTTTATTTAACTGGCGGCATGCAAAAGAAAATAATTCTTATATGCTAACATATTTGATCAATAAATTGAAACTGAAATTGAAAATTTTTAGCCATTTAAAATAGAGTGAACGAATTGTTTTTTTCAAAAACGGCAAAGTCAAACAACGACAAGTGAAAAGAGTGATTCTGATGAGTATGCTTAAGAAAGTTCTTCTGTTTGAGTAAGGGTATGTATCAGAGAACTGCACAAGCCTACTTGAAATCGATTTCAAGTACTTGCTTAAAATACAAGTTGAAGCTAGCTTGATGTTGATCATTTTCAATCAAGTCTGATTTGTGATTGAAAATAAATAAGCCCACAACAGCTTGCGACTTGCAAGTATGCTAGCTTACAAGCGAACGGCACGAAGTCCAAAGTAAAGGAAAAATTTATGACTTCGGCAAAAAGCTTGAAAAGCTTGAAATTGAAGGCAAATATCCAATACGAGTATAAAAACAAGTATCCAAAACATTCGATGAGCTTGTGTAGGAAAAGCTTAATCGTATTTGGACTTCTAAGAGTTCCGTGGGCTCCGTGGTTGATAGTTTTAGGGGGTAGCTGATTTTTGAATTGATGTCAAAATTTAAAATTTAAGATGGCGAATAGAGTTGCCACCCTGATTTTTTTTTATTTTTGCGAATTCTTGCTATTTTGATACTCTTACAACGGATTTGATTTCGAATCTAATATCACAGTTGTAAACTTTAAGATGGAGGATAGGCTTGCCACCTAAATTTTCACCAGTCTTGCCACCTAGTAAAATGTATTTTTAAGAGTTTTAAACACCATCTAATAGTGTTAAGGGGTCGCTGACTTCAAATCTGATGTCAGAATTTTAAAATTTAAATCCGAGTTTTTCAAATTAAGCAAATAGTGCATTTTAAGCATTTTAAGCATCCACTTGCAGAGACGAAAATGGAGATCTGAATACGGATACACAGTGTGTGCTTAGATTGTGGAGACAGCACTTCTCCAATTTACTTAGTGGCGACGATTCCACCTATGCCGCCCATCGAGAGCGCAGTTCAGTGCCACCAATCGACGATGACGGAGTGGAAGTATCACCACCTAGCCATGAAGAGGTTCGAGTTGCTATCCAACGACTCAAAAACAATAAAGCAGCGGGTGCTGACGGCCTGTCAGCTGAATTGTTTAAAACCGGCGGCGATGAATTGATAAGGCGCATGCATCAGCTCATCAGCAAAATATGGCTTGCAGAAAGCATGCCCGACGATTGGAACCTCAGTGTACTGTGCCCTATACTTAAGAAAGGAGACCCTACAATCTGCGCTAGTTATAGAGGTATCAGTCTTATTTCCATCGCATATGAGGTTCTCTCAAGCGTACTGTGTGAAAGATTAAAGCCGATTACAAAAACACTGATTGGACCTTATCAGTGTGGCTTTCGACCTGGTAAGTCTACCATAGACCAGATTTTCACGCTACGACAAATCCTGGAGAAAGCCCACGAGAATCAAATTGACACCCACCATCTCTTTGTCGATTTTAAGTTCTGAGTTCGGTATGAGTTTCAGGCAAGGCGATCCACTGTCTTGCGACCTCTTCAACATCATCATGGAGGGGATTGAACGAAAGGCCGGTGTGCATCGTAATGGAACCATTTTCTATAAAGGTGTCCAGCTCCTTGCGTACGCTGATGATATTGATATTGTCGGCAGAACCAAGAGAGATGTTACCGCTGCTTTCGCCGCTATCGAAAAGGAATCAGTCAAAGTGGGTTTGACGATAAATGAGGGTAAAACAAAGTATATGCTGTCTACAAACAAGGGAGCGCGGCGTTTAGACTCCCACGTTTCATTCGGCAGCTATAACTTTGAAGTAGTCAAGGAGTTCGTATACCTCGGCACCGCCATTAATACCAACAACGAAATTAGCCTGGAGATAAAGCGAAGAACAATAATTGCTAATAGGTGCTACTACGGGCTCAGTAAGCAACTAAGTTCCAGAGTCCTCTCTCGATCGACAAAACTAACACTCTACAAGACGCTCGTTCTACCTGTGCTGCTTTATGGCGCTGAGACATGGGTAGTTTCGCAAACTGACGCAGCCGCTCTGGGGGTGTTCGAGGGAAAAGTTCTTCACAAAATCTTCGGTCCTGTTCGAGTCGGCGATGACTATCGCATCCGAATGAACCACGAGCTGTATGAGCTCTACGAAGACATTGACGTAGTTCGGCGTATAACTGTGCAGCGAGGCGAGGGTCGCTGGTCAACGACGACGAGGGAGACCATGCCTTCAATGGATGGACCAGGCTGAGGAAGCCCTAACCGTACTTGGTGTATCCGATTGGAGAAGGCGCGCGCAAAGCAGAGGCGCCTGGCGAGAGCTGATGAGGTCGGTCGAAATCCGGACACGGGTTGTTGCGGCCACCTAAGTAAGTAAGTAAGTAAGTGCATTTTAAGTTTGGGTACTATGACTATTCATTAGTAGTAGTACAATTAAAATTTGGATAGTACGAAAGACATAATAGTACATGTGCTAATATTGTACTACTTTCACCACTGGTTTTGTATTTATTGATAAAAGAACCACTAAACCACTGGGTCCTGCTAGTCTATTATACATATATTAAAAAGTCTTGGAGGAGATCGGAAACACAAATAAATACAAATAATCGAAAAATCAGCCCTTTATAGATATTATATATTAACTAGTATAAAAGCCCGTCCGACGACGGGTTGGGAGCATTAACGCAAAATGGAATTATTTTTTGCCGTTATTGCAGTGCTTTTAAAATTGTTCTAAAAAATGTTCAGTCTGAAAGTATGCACATGCGTATATAAGACAAGCATGTCACTGATAAGTATCAACTGAATTTTCTGTGCATACATTCAGGCTGATCGCAAAAAATAATTACAGTTTGAGCGATATCTGGCGCAGAGCAGCGTGCTCACCTTTTATATATTAAGATTCTTACCGTTTAATGAGTTCAATGAACGGGTAGGAAGTAACTCGTAGTTTTCACTGCCAGAACCATTAGCTCGCAGTGTATTCGATTGGTTATAGCTTTCGTTCCGGAGCGGAGGTCTTGGTATTTGGTGCATTGATATTTCTAGAGTACCTTCTTCAGTATCAAGAGCGATTGACTCATCAATATTTAAATTTTCTATTTCAAACTTGTTTTCCCAAGCGTTTTTCAAAAATGGACTATAAAACGCGACTAAAAAAAAAAACAAGTTTAAATAATCGCTTAATGGCAATGAATTCCATATTCTTACATTTGACATATTGATCCGGTGAAAACGTTAAGAAATTTCCTTTACATCTATCAGCAAGCGCATTTCCTTCTGTGAGTAAGACTTGACACATCTCATTATTAAAAAATGCGTTTGCTCCTCCACTCTCTGTGATTGCAATAATTTGAGAGGGAATATTGGATAGTTGTAAAGCAATAGTTCTAAAAAAAAAATACATTCAATAACTGTAATAGCATTTTAATTTCAAATAAATATTCAACTCACTTTAAATTTACGAATGAAGATCTTCTTTTTGCAGAATAAAAATACATAAAACCATGTATTAACTCGTCGTGATATTGATTAATGCCATGATAGGAGGACAAAATAAATTCTACACGTCGTTTGGAGTCGCCAATAAAAACATCAATGATAATGGAATGTTCAGACGACTTGCACATGGAAGATTGAGCAATAAGTGGATTAATAATATTATTAATTTCATATTGATCGCCACAAAACATGCACATAAGTATTCGAAGTTCCGTTGGATAAGATGGTGATGATTTATATATTTTCAAATCCGAAATCTTTAGTGATATTATGACTATGTTTAATATTTCAAAAACAAATTTTTTCTGTTCGCTTTCTTTGTTATCAATGAACTCACAATGAAGCATTTCTGATAGTCGAACACCTTCACCTCTCAAAAAGTCAATTTCATTTTCTTTTAATTCATTCGGCTGAAATACAATTACTATTGGCAAATTTTCAAATTTATCTTCCAACTCTAAATTATACAAAAGTGTTTTTTCCAAATTATCTTTTAAGGTTTCAAACGATTGCTGATTCGAATAAACACATATGAGACCTACGGTTAAATCAGATATTAAATAAATATGATTTCCATTGAATATAGGTAAATCGACAACTTACCACTTGAATATATATCGACTGATTTAAATGTTTCAGTTTCACCATTAGCGATACAAAAGTTCAAAAAAAATGTTTGATGTTCATAAATATATTCTCCTTTCGCTCCAGTGCATAAACGAATGTCATTAAGCAAGTCACTAGCTAGGTGCTCCGAGCCCATTATTAATAAATTGAGAGTTTTTTCATGGTTAAAATTATTTTTGGGAATTGGTCCCGCTTTTTCAGCTAAAATTTCTTCTATTAAGTTATCAACGCAATTAAGATAAAATGGACAGTGTTCACGGATTGGACAATGTATAAATCCCAAATGCTGGAAGAGTATAACTTTTCTCTCTTGATCTAGTCTGTCCAATATTTTATATCTAAAAAAAAAGGTTTAAACATTAATTAGCTCAAATTTTTAAAACAATTTGTATTCATACCTGAAGTCATCGTGAAGTGCCTCCGATATATTTTTCACATCTTCTTGAGTTATAATATCAATAGTTTTGAATTTAAGGAAAAATGGTGCATTTTCGAGCAACAATTCAATAAAGCTTTGTTTGCTCTTTTCCGTTATTTCATCTTGATGAATATCATAAATTTGCTGACAATCATGTTCAGACAGAGCTTCAAAACATTCTCGACCCATGAATAAAACACGGACTTCCGATAGTAGTTTTCCCGGAGTTACAAAACCAGATTCTTCCAACAGAACTTTAAATTGTTGCTTATACCTATTTGAAAATGTAAATAAATTAATTATATATGAGTCTGAGGCGCACCAGAAATTTGAGAAGACGGTCAATATAATTCTTTTAAGGAGGTATTCCTAGTTGGCAAAAATTTTTGTTCGATTTTTTGGATTTTTTGAATTCAACGGTTTGAAGCAACCACCGAATTTCGTTCAACGCGTTCTTTAGTAGGTAATAACTTGTTTGTATACGCATATTAAAAATAAATGAATACACATTTTAGAGCTTAGGTATTCGAATGTTGGCAGCGTTTAGTTCACTTTGGATTGAGTTATAAGCCGGACGCGCGCGCGCATACAGTTTTGAAAAGTACAGTTTTGATAAAAATTTTTGTTTGTGCTAAAGACAATGGATAGAAAAAGTAATAGAAATAAAAGAAACACTGGTAGCAATCGAAAACTCGTCCCATGAAACTCCAGTTTCGTGCTAACCAACACGAAAGAGATGAGGACACGCACTATTGAGATTGCCAACTATATTGCAATTGTCATATTTAACGAAGGTTTTTTGCCAATACTTCAAATAATAAACCTTATGGGCATCCTGATTGGCAACGTCACATATGATTTCGCCATGTCTCGGAACGAAGAAAGTTTGAAAAGGTCTGAAGCCAGAGCTCTGGTCGCATCAAAATAAGGTAGAACTGCCCGAAGAACTCAAAGAGCCGCTGAGTCCTCATTTTTTGAAGAAGAGAAAGGAGTTCTTTATGGGGCTGGCATAGCAGATTGATGCATATGTAAGTATTTCACAAAAAAAAAAAATGTTTTATTGCCTAAAATTTTCTTTGAGTTTTTCCAAATCACGTTTTTGAACTTCGAAGTCACTTTTCTCAGGTTCTACTGAACCGATATTGATGAAACCAAGTGCAATCGACAGGGAACAGGGGGGGGGGCCGAACCTTTACATGGCAACGTGTCTGACCGCCTCAACCTGCCGAGGCCAGCATTATCCATGTCGAAATCGTCTCAAGTCGACTCAAACCTCCACGTGGTGTTCCCTGGGCAACGGCAAACTGGCATCCGTCAGTTTGACGGCTAATTTGAGCGGCGGGTCACTCCATATACCTTAAACATGGAATGTGCGCAGGGTTTGGGTCCCGCCACATTACAACTGCCCAATGAAAACTAAACCAGCCTCGGATAAGAACCCCAATTACGTTGACGACCACCGCAAACGAAAAACGGACAATGATTTACGGATATGCACATGGAATGCCCAAACCCTTTATAGGGAAGGTGCCATTATCCACCTGGCGGAAGCCCTCAAAACAATAAAGGCTGACATCACCGCCATCCAGGAAATGCGATGGAAAGGGTAAGGCTGCTCTAAACAAGCACACTGTGATATCTACAACAGCTGCCATGCGGAGAGGCGCAAACTTTGATGTGGATTCGTTGTTAGCTGGAAACTACGCCACCTTGTTTCCCGGTTCACACCTGTGAACGAAAGATTGGCCACGATCCGCATCAAGGCAAAATTTTTCTACATCAGCCTTATTTGCGCGCACGCCCCGACGGAGGAAAAGGACGAAGCCGTCAAAGACGCTTTCTACGCTAGTCTTGAGGACGTATATGACCACCTTCCGGTCCATGTCGTGAAAATAGTCCTCGGCGATTTTAATGCGAAAGTCGAAAGGGAAGGCATCTTTTTCCCCACTGTCGGTCAGTTCAGTCTTCATGAGACCTCCACGAACAACAGCTCGAAACATGGTGGTTAGTAGCACCAGATTTAAGCACCTCGACATCCACAAGGCCACCTGGCTGTCCCCGGATCAAAAAACGCGAAACCAAATTGATCATGTTGTAATCGTCTGAAGGCATGCCTCTAGTGTTCTAGATGTGCGTACATTTCGGGGGGTCAACATTGACTCCGACCATTATCTTGTTGCAGCCAAGATCCGCATGCGATTATGCAATGCGAAGAACATACGCACAGGAATGCAACGAAAGCTAGATGTCGCTAAGCTGCAATTACAACGGACTACCGAAGCCTACTCCTCTCAACTCTCGGTTAAGCTCAACCAACCAACCTCTGGACCCGACGACGCCGGCGGACTTTGGGCGCATATATCCCACTCCATGCACACTGCCGCTGAAGAAATCATTGGTTTCCGGCGCCCGCAACCTCGGAACCAATGGTATGATCAGGAGTGTCGCATTGCGACTGCAGTAAAAAACGCCGCATTTAGAAAAACGCTGCAGTCAGCTTCAACGCGAGCCGTGCGAGAAAACTACCGCGAAAAGAGGAAGGAAGAGAGGCGCCTTTTCAGACGCAAGAAAAGAGAGCAGGAAAAGCGTGAGCGTGAGGAACTAGATCTATACCAGGGCAAGAAGGATGCACGAAAATTCTATCAACAGGTTAAACGTGTAACCCAAGGTTTCAAGCCCTGAGCATTCACTTGTAGAGACGAAAATGGAGATCTGAATACGGATACACAGTGCGTGCTGAGATTGTGGAGACGGCACTTCTCCAATATACTTACTGGCGACGATTCCACCAATGCCGCCCATGGAGAGCGCAGTTCAGAGCCACCAATCAACAATGACGGAGTGGAAGTACTACCACCTAGCCATGAAGAGGTTCGAGTTGCTATCCAACGACTCAAAAACAATACAGCAGCGGGTGCTGAAGGCCTGTCAGCTGAATTGTTTAAAACCGGCGTCGATGAATTGATAAGGCGCATGCATCAGCTCAACAGCAAAATATGGCTAGAAGAAAGCATGCCCGACGATTGGATCCTTAGCGTACTGTGCCCTATACTTAAGAAAGGAGACCCAACAATCTGCGCAAGTTATAGAGGTATCAGTCTTATTTCCATCGCATATAAGGTTCTCTCAAGCGTACTGTGTGAAAGATTAAAGCCGATTACAAAAACACTGATTGGACCTTATAAGTGTGGCTTTCGACCTGGTAAGTCCACCATAGACCAGATTTTCACGCTACGACAAATCCTGGAGAAACCCTACGAAAATCAAATTGACACACACCATCTCTTTGTCGATTTTAAAGCTGCGTTCGATAGCCCGAGAAGGGATTGCCTATACGCAACAATGTCTGAGTTCGGTATACCTGCAAAGTTGATTAGACTTTGCAGAATGACGTTGAGCAACACACGCAGCTCCGTCAAGGTAGGAAATGACCTCTCCGAAACCTTCAATACCGAAAGAGGTTTCAGGCAAGGCGATCCACTGTCTTGCGATCTCTTTAACATCATCATGGAGGGGATCGTACGAAACGCCGGTGTGCATCGTAATGACACCATTTTCTACAAAGGCGTCCAGCTCCTTGCGTACGCTGATGATATTGTCGGCAGAACCAAGAGAGATGTTACCGCTGCTTTCGCCGCTATCGAAAAGCAATCAGCCAAAGTGGGTTTGACAATAAATAAGGGGAAAAACAAAGTATATGCTGTCTACAAACAAGGGAGCTCGGCGTTTAGACTCCCACGTTTCATCCGGCAGCTATAACTTTGAAGTAGTCAAGGAGTTCGTTTACCTTGGAACCGCCCTTAATACCAACAACGAAATCAGCCTGGAGATAAAGCGAAGAACAATAATTGCTAATAGGTGCTACTACGGGCTCAGTAAGCAACTAAGTTCCAGAGCCCTCCCTCGATCGACAAAACTAACACTCTACAAGACGCTCGTTCTACCTGTGCTGCTTTATGGCGCTGAGGCATGGGTAGTTTCGCAAAATGACGCAGCCGCTCTGGGGGTGTTCGAGAGAAAAATTCTTCGCAAAATCTTCGGTCCTGTTCGAGTCGGCGATGACTATCACATCCGAATGAACCACTAGCTGTATGAGCTCTACGATGACATTGACGTAGTTCGGCGTATAACTGTGCAGCGACTACGCTGGCTGGGTCATGTCCATCGTATGAACGACGAAGCTCCAGCGAAAAAGGTGCTCGAGGCGAGGGTCGCTGGTCAACGACGACGAGGGAGACCATGCCTCCGATGGATGGACCAGGCTGAGGAAGCCCTAATCGCACTTGGTGTATCCGATTGGAGAAGGCGCGCGCAAAGCAGAGGCGCCTGGCGAGAGCTGATGAGGTCGGCTGAAACCCGGACACGGGTTGTTACGACCACCTAAGTAAGTAAGTAAGTGCAATCGACGCAGAATTATCGATCTTCTAATGCTGCATGCTCAAATTTACATTTCAATTTTGTTTATCTCGAAACCACGTTTTTCGAGCTTGCGGCCCAGTTTGCGCCCGCAGTTCTTAACCGATTTTGATGAAAAAAAGTGCAATCGACGCAGAATTGTCACCATTCTGGTCCCTACCTCAATCACAATTTAAGCAATTTAATATATTTATTTTTACACTAAAATACAAAAGAAAAAACCCAAATCGGTTTTTATTTTTCAATGGCCGCTTTTTTGTAAAAAAATAATCGAAAAATTATAATTGAGGTAGGGACCAGAATTACATCTGTACTGAATCTAACGCCGTTAGATTTTCCATTTCAGATGATCTGAAGTCGAGCTATCCGGGCCCCAAGCAGCATACCTTTTTTTTCGACGCCCAACTTTAAAGGCCGACAACTTTTCGAACAGCCCTCGTGCAAAGGAAAAAAATTTTTTTATTTAATTTAATATGTTCTTAATACAATAAAAAAACAGAATTTAAATAACTCTTTTCGTTTTCAAATCAGAAGTTTTTCAAAAAGGGTCCAAAAAGAGCCTTCCAACCATGAGTACTCCCTTAACGTTTTAAAGAATATTTAAAAAAGGAATAACATTATAGTCTTTTAACTTTGAATGCAATGAATTCCGAAAAAATTGTTAATTATTGTATGTCCTTATATGAATCTTTGTTAAAGTCTCAACTCTCTACCCAGCAAGGTTGAAATAATGGGGTAAAAGGCACCAGAATATTTGTTTCTGATAAGTATTGGTTCAAGTACACAAACCCGCTGGCTGAGTCTCAATTAGAAAAACCTCAAATTGAAACTCAATTAGAAAGCAGAGAGGTGAAAAATGTCCTAAAATTCAATTTACAAAATGTAAGTTATTCTCATAATATTTTTGAGTTTTCCGTAACTATTCAAACACCCAAAAAAATTCAATAACATTGGATACTGTGGCGGAAACTTCAGTTCTGATCCGCTCCCGTATAGTGCTCCTCAAGCAGTTGGCGACACTTTGTTGCAACTTTAAACCGCATATTAATAAATGTAATGTAAACATCCACTCTTTGTTTCTTGCAACTTAGTTTGTCACACAAGCAGCAAACTAAGCAAATTCTTTAAGTGATTAAACGATCACTTGAGACGTTTATTTGTGGCCACACATGTTGGCACGGTGACACACCGACGTTCCGTACGTTTGACGCATACATGCGACTCGCGATCGTCACTCCGACTCTGAGCTATGCTATGACGAATAGTATAGCGTTGTCCAGGCTGTGTTTGTTGTACAACAACAAGCATTGGTTCCTATTTCTTTGCACTAGCTGCCTGTGTGTTGGCGTAGCTAACCAACACCCAGGCAAGTGCACAAGCGATGTCGACAGGAGTTTGCGACGTCAGCATTTTTATAGCATAACGTCTCTCGCTTTGTCACTAGCGCTGGTGACGAAGCGAGAGATTATAAATGTAAGGCCTGGCATGCTATTGGGCTAATACGAAATAATGAACAAAGCGTGGATTGTAATTATTTCTATGTGGTGCGCTGCAGCGCTGTTTTTCTTGCTGCAGCGTTTGTTTAACATACTGTGGTGGCATGGACTATGGTCCATGTTACCATAGTTTAGTTGGTACCGCGAGTCCGAAACGTTCGAAAGTGATTTAAATCAAATTAAATTGTAATTAACGTGTAAATTGTTATATAGTTGTAAATAAATAATATTTAAACTCTATAATACTTCAGAATATAAATATATATAGATATTCATTTTTATTTCTTTTTTTTTGAAAATGTGCAAGCAATAATTTATTTTTTAAAAATCTCGAAAAATCACTTTAAAAAATTATCTAACAAAGTTTGATAATAATTGACATTGATGTAACCCTCATTTACATCGGGGAACAGGGGGCGAACCTTCACATGGCAACATGTCTGACCGCCTCAACCTGGCAAGGCCAGCATTATCCATGTCGAAATCGTCTCAAGTCGACTCAAATCTCCACGTGGCACAGTACTTTGAGCCCATACAAAAGTGAGGAATAAATACAAGGAGTTGTTCGATCTTTACGAAATTTGCCATGTTTATTAATTTTTGGCTGCTGATTTCAAAAATCGAATCAGATTTTATGTACATTAAGTATTTACGCCATAAATGAGGTTTAAAAAGTAAAAAAACTGAAATTCCCTATTTTCAATTAAATATTATAATTATAAAAACTTTAAAAAAAAAAAAAAAAATATATTTTTGAAGAGTTTAAGGTCTTAACTTGCTAAAACTGAAAATTTTATGGCAATATCTTTTTTTTAAGATATGCTTATAGTTTGATATGCACTTTTTTCACGAAAATGTTACTTTTCATGTAAAAAAATATGTTTTTGCAAAAAAAAATATTTTTTGTAATTCTAAATTCACTTTGTATTATTAAATTAAATTTTTTTTGTTGATTTGATTAAAAGAATAAAAATTAAAAGCAAAATAAAAAAATTTTTGCCAAAAAAAAAGGTATTTAAGTAATATAAACCTAAGTACCCTCGGTTCTTTCCGTTCCAATATAATAAAGCTTCCTCATATAACTTGTTCTTGTATTTGATTTTTCTTTGAGATGATAAAAAAGGATCTGATGAAATCAGCAGGTATGTCATCAGATCTCTATTTGTATTTTCCCGTGAGCTTTTCCTCGTATGGCTAAGACGAGCATATCGAATGTGTTTGTGGGAAGCCTCCAATGCTTCTTCTGATAAATTTCCTACAAAAATTAAAAAAAAATGTTATTTACTTCTTAATATTATTAAAGTTAAATATTACCTATAGGTAAATCGAAGAATTTTAAAACTTCACATCCATGCATTAAAACTTTGTGGACAGAACTAGGCATATAATACCAAGGGTAAATATCTAGGTACGAATTCCTGGTATCAAGAAGGAGCTTACTAAACTCATCAATTTTAAGGTTTTTTCCACACGACAAAATCCTCAATATTAATGAGAAGTTATAGATTAGATCTTTGTTAATGCCAGTTATTTCCGCTGATACTTCGTAATTAACAAAAAACTTCCGTGCGGTGTTTCCGTCATTAGTGGTTCCAGAACCCTGTTTAACAACGTCTATTAACAAGCCCATTTTTTCTCGAAAATTTCGTTGGATGCGGATTTTGTTTTCAGAGAAAATAGCTTTGTTCTCTTCTCTTACTTGCCATATTTTAAATGGCAAACGAAATGCTATGTGTATTAAACATTCGAAAAACCGAATCCAGCAGTGAAGCGTTGACAGTCCATATTTATAGGTATTTATATTTGGAGGCTTATATAAATCCGTTTTATTCATTTCAACCGGACTAGCATTGCAAATGAAGCATCTGCTTGCAGAATTTGTTTCCGTTAGCGTATTTGCAACGGATCCATCGATCATTGTGCAGTGCATTTCATATGTCACCTCAACAGATTTTTCAGTTAGTTCAAAAATATCACACTCTAAATGGCTTATTTGTCTATTGATATCTTCATTTTCTTTCACAACTAATGTCCGGTTTTCTTTTGCCAATATTATTTTGATGGGTCGACAGAATAAAGTAGAGGAGGGCTAACTGTTAACATAAATAGTCATTATTTATTTTTAACCTGTATTTAATAGCAGCATTTTAACAAACAATTACAAAAGAATATTTCATACTCCAATTACTTTTACAAACATAATAAGTTAAAATCACTATTTAAAGTACCTCTTAAAAAAAACTATTTTCTGCAAACTGATACGTCTTACTTTTGAGCGTAGAGTACAATTCATACAGATTACTTTAAAAATGATCTAAGTCTTAATTTTTTTTAAAGTAAACATTTAATGATTTAATAGAAATAAACATACTATTTTTTTACCTAATGAAAACGATTATTAAAAAAAATGGACTTAGGTCATTTTCGAAATTAGTCACCCATAAATATGTTTGTTTACATTTCAAAGGAGTAAACTCCTCACTACATGCTACGTTTATTAGAGGAAAATATGATTTTTAGACCATTTTTCACAATACGATAACTCTAAAAGTCGGATAAAAAAGGTTAATATGTTTTTGAATTTTGTAAGAAAAATACATATATAACAATATATTGGAAAATAAAAGAGACGTTTTTCGTTGTTTTTTTTTAATTTGCTCTCAAAAATTGGAAATTTTTGGAAAATATTTACAAAAAAATTTATTTTTTGGCGAATTTTATTTTTTTTACTTTCAGCTAAATTTTAAACATATTAAAATTTATTTATTTATACAGTATATATCTTGAAGAAAAATCAAAAATAAAAAGAATTGGGCCAAAATTGCAATTTTGGCAATTTTTTTCATTGTAAGATGTGCCAATTATTAATTTCCATTAAAAAGAAGATATGATTTTTAGACTATTCTTCAAAAAGTGATAACTCCGAAGGGCGGACGCAGGCGGATATCAAATTTTGGAATTTGAAAGATAAATATGTATATTAAAATATATTAAAAAATTAAAGAGATGTTTTTAGATGTTTTTTTTTTGTTTTTCTCTCAAAAATTGCAAATTTTTGAAAAATATTTTAAAAAAACTTTTATTTTTGGACAATTTTCATATTTTTAGTTTTAGCTTAATTTAAAATATATTAAAATTGATTTATTTTTACAATATTAATCTTGAAATAAAATCAAAAAACAAAAGAATCGGGCAAAAATTGCGTTTACAGCAATTTTTTCTTTGCAGGATGTCCAAAATCAAATATTCCACAACAATCAAAATGCATAAAAATGGTTGACTTTAAGGAGCTGTAGAGTCTACACAAATTGTTCAATTGGCAAAAAAATTTGGATTCTTCTTAGTGGAAGTATTTCCAAAAAAACGGTACCAATTTTGTTAGGATCTGCCACAACAAAAATCTTGATTTATTCCTATGAGACAAAGTACTGTGCGTGGTGTTCCCTGGGCAACGGCAAACTGGCATCCGTCAGTTTGACGGATAATTTGAGCGGCGGGTCGCTCCATAGACCTTAAACATGGAATGTGCGCAGGGTTTGGGTCCCGCCACATTACTACTTCCCAATGAAAACTAAAACAGCCTCGGATAAGAAACCCAATTACGTTGACGACCACCGCAAACGAAAAACGGACAATGATTTACGGATATGCACATGGAATGTCCGGACCCTTTATAGGGAAGGTGCCATTATCCAACTGGCGGAAGCCCTCAAAACAATAAAAGCTGACATCACCGCCGTCCAGGAAATGCGATGGAAAGGGCAAGGCTGCTCTAAACAAGCACACTGCGATATCTACTACAGCTGACAAGCGAAGAGGAGCGAATTTGGATGTGGATTCGTCGTTAGCCGGAAACTACGCCACCTTGTTTCCCGGTTCACACCAGTGGACGAAAGATTGGCCACGATCCGCATCAAGGCAAAATTTTTCTTCATCAGCCTTATTTGCGCGCATGCCTCGACGGAGGAACAGGACGAAGCCGTCAAGGACGCTTTCTACGCTAGTCTTGAGGACGTATATGACCACCTTCCGGTCCATGACGTGAAAATAGTCCTCGGCGATTTTAATGCGAAAGTCGGAAGGGAAGGCATCTTTGGCCCCACTGTCGGACAGTTCAGTATTCATGAGACCTCCACAAACAACGGTCTAAAACTGATCGACTTCGCCGCGGCGCGAAACATGGTAGTTAGTAGTACCAGATTTAGTATGATAGTATAAGCCCAATGATAGTAAATTGGGTGGACAATATGCTCAAGCACAAGGCGGTCAACATGCAGAATGGTAGAGTCAAGAATAGAGGTAGAGTACGTAGAGGATGTACCCAGGGCGGGGTTTTATCGCCAACCCTGTGGAACATAACTGTGGACTCACTACTGGTTAGACTGGATGAATCGGGCAAACACACGATAGGGTATGACATTGCGTAGGTGGTTTGTGGTAAGTTCATTGACACCATTTCTGACATCACGAAGGGAGCTCTCCGATTGGTGGAGTAGTGGTGACGAGAATAAGGCCTTACCGTTCACGCAGGAAAATCAGACAATATTCTCTTTACTAGAAAGAGGGTAGGTCTGAGGAGAGAACCACTCACTTTTTGGAGCTGAAAACAACATGTCCACGAAAGCTAAATATTTAGGGGTAACCCTTGATAGCAAACTGAACTGGAACGAGCATGAAGAGGATAGGATTCAAAGAGCCAAGAGGGTTCTGTTTCAGTGTAGACGCGTTTATGGTCTCAAATGGGGGCTAAGCCCAGAGTCTATGAAATGGGTCTACACTATGATGGTTAGACCTGTCATCGCGTATGCTTCGGTGATTTGGTGGACAAAAGTCGGCCAGAAAACCATTAAGAAGAGACTGAACAGAGTCCAACGGCTGGCGTGTGTTGGAATAACAGGTGCAATACGCACCACTCCAACAAGCGCAATGGAGGTTCTGATAGGTATGCTGTCTTTGGATTTAGAAATAAAGAAAACGGCGGCGCTAACAGCCCTCAGGATGTTCACTGTTAATAATTAAAACTCTTATAACAGATGGTGTCGTCTGTGAAGAAATCGCTGGTAACGATGTCAGTATATTCACAGACGGCTCTCTGATGAATGGCAGAGCCAGGGCAGGCGTTTACTTAGAAGAGTTGAGCCTATCCTGTGAACTGAGGTTAGGGAGGTTTGTGTCTGTATACCAGGCGGAAATGCTTGGTGTGGTGCATGCACTGGACCACCTGATAGATGACCGGGTCAATGGTAAGAAAATTGTCATTTTTTTGTGCCCTTTGACAATCAGTTGGTGATGAGGTGCATGCAACGTACAGACATCACTTCCAGGTTGACCATAGAATGTCTTACCAAACTCAATAGGTGCGCTCAGAGAAATGAGCTTACACTTATGTGGGTGAGAGGACATTCTGGCATAGAACAAATGATAATGCCGATTCTTTAGCGAGAGAAGGATCAGCAGAAAAGTTCTGAGGCCTTATTAAGCAATGGACCGACGAATCGAATAGCAGGCAATCGAAGGCGGTCGTGAAGTGGTCTCGTAGTGAGGCAGCAAAAGTTATCCGTTACAATCGAAGGACTTTAAGCTGGCTTACTGCACAGGTCACATTACACGGTCCCTACATGTACCATCTCATTAAGATGACTCTGACCGAGGACGATGCGTGTAAGTTATGCCTTGAGGAGCCGGAAACAGGAGCACACATTCTGTGCCAGTGTCCGGCTTTGGCAAGCATTAGATTGACCATTCTAGGACATCCATTTATTGGCGAAGTCGAGATTGGTCAGCTGACCTACAAGAATATGCGTGGGGTGACAAAGGATGCTTATGTAAGGAGCAAGCTCACGTATGAGGGCTCCGAGCGGACTGTGGTCCACTTCGGCCAATCCCCAATTTATTATATATTGATTATAATTACTATGCTTGGTTAATTCTTTGAAGCTGTCAAAAAATTTCAAACTCAAAAATCAGCAGATCAAAATAACACTTAAAAAAGCGATGGCTGCGTCAGAGCAGCCTTGTTGGTTAGGAGGTTGAGTCCTTACATTATTATTTTGTTAGTTAACTTCCTTCTACTTCCTTTTAATCATTCCCTTTTTGTATCATTGTTGGTAGCCAATAAAGTGATGAAACCCTCGTTGAAAGAAATATTTTCACATTTCTTATATAATTCATAAAAAAAATTTTTCTTACTAGTCATATCATTCAATAACGTCACAACTCAAAATCTCTGAAATTCTTCCATTACTTCTAAAATATAACCATTACACCAAATATGCTCCTATATTTTAAATATTTTCATCCTTACACACTGACACTGACAAATTCAACTTACGATTTTCCATCTCTTTTGTGAGCAAATCTATATATAACTTTTATATATAACTAACTATATTGCGATTTAGTAATTACATATACTCCTCTGTCGCGAAAAATAATGTAGATATCGTCACCACAACTACACACAGTATTACTCATGGCTGTAGCTTAACCAAAGGAGGCCTTTTGGGGTAGCAAAAAGAGAAATAGGACACAATTGAAGTCACTCACACGAAAAGTAGTCACAAGTTTTCATCAAAAGAATGAAAACCCAAAACATAAATTTCAAATCTATTGTCGTTGAACCGTAATCTTTTAAGCTTACAAAAAAAAAAACGAAATGGCCATTTCAGCCCTTGAAAGGACTTTGACCGAGCTTCTTATGATCAATTGTGTTGTGCGTGTTGTGAAATGTTTGAACACAAATGATCGAGAACTGGACCTACAAGTTTTATGCCGACTACGAACGGCTTATGTTCTCAAGAAGCTTTTCATGGCAGTTTTTACTCTCTGAGGTTTTCCATTGTCTGCAGACAGGTGATGGCCGAACAGAAAAATGAATTTAATTGAAAAAACTTTCTGTAGGTGGGAATTGAACCTGGGTTCTCTGGCGTATAGGCCACGCATTCTACTCACTGCGACACGGCCGCCGTTTAAACTTACCATGTTTAATTCGTTCAGAATACATGTGTTTAAATTTTTTAGTTGTAATTCGGACCACTTGGGGTATTCTGACAATTCTTCGATTTGAGCATGGTGTGAGAAACAAGATGGTAGCGTATTTTCTCATTCTATTTGGTAGCGTATCTCTCTCATCAAAAATGTCCATAGATCTGTCAAAAACAGGTGATGGTTAATTTTAAGCAAAACCCATAAGCAAAACAAAGTTTGCGAAATTTGTGCTTTTTGTGAATTTTTAACAATATACGAGTATTTAATATAGAAGTGCATAAAAGTGAATGACAAACTAGGGTGAAAAGGCGTTTAGTTCCCTAGATAGAGCTGTGGCTGAAGTACTAAAACTTTATTATTAAATCACCACACATTTGTTTCTTCACAATATAATATTGGATAGAATTTATTTATTATACTCTAAGCATAAAGCCAACAAAATAAAGATTGATTTGGCACTAATCAATAGTTGGCTCTGTCTCGGTCAAAATTTTTTGACAAACGTTTGATTTATCTCAAACCTAAGAGTTCGATTTTTAAAACATCTATTTCCACTTTTTCCACTAAGCGCTGGATATGGCTTTGAAAAACTAATTAGATTTTATTAAAATGATTTGGAAGGAGATTTTGATGATTTAAAAATGAAACTGAATGTTTGGTATAAAGTTAGTAATAAAACTAACGATGGAAAAAGACAGTGTTTGAAGCCTTGGAACTGTGGAATAAAGAAATATTCTCTAATATATTTAATTCACCAATCATCCTTGTAACTCCTCCAGTCACTTCTTGCGAAAATGAGCGAACATTTACAGTACTTCGCCGACTCAAAACTTATTTAAGAATGTTGCGAACGATGTTGCAAGACATGTAGATTAAACGGTCTCACATTGCTTAATCTGTACAGAGATATGACGCCATCAGTGGATTTTATTTTAGATAAACTCGCTAAAAGTTAGCGTAAACTGAATTTGGAAATATAGTTTTCGTTTATTTTGTTAATTTTAATCACAATAATACTGTAACTACATTTTTTTTTTTTGTAAATAGCAAACAATTGATCACAATTTTTTAAATTTCTAATTATTTTTTAATACAATGAAACCCACTTTTTATGAAAACTTATTTTTAGTTATCATTAGCTGCATTCCCATGATCGTTGATCTAGAGCGTGGCTCTATTTTATTCACAATGCAAAATCAAAAATTAGAACTTGCTCTCTTCCTGGCTCTATTTCTGATCTTAAAATGCTGCCAAGTTTAAAGCATTTTTTTCAAAACGAAAAAAATTGGCAAATCTGAAGTACTCTTCGACAAGTTTCCGTCTTACCGCTCGCACTCGTATTTTGACAATTCATCGCGATTGGTGTCAAATTGTAATAAAGTTGAACTAAAACTGTTCCACTGAGATTTGATCTGATCTAGAGCCATGGGAATACAGCTATTATGTATGTTGTCATTGTGGTGGAATTCTTTGTTTGTTTGTTAACTTTACCATACTTTCATATGCAAAAATTACTCCTAAAAGTTGAAATTTACTACTGTGAAGTGAAAAAGTTGAATGGTAAGATGATGCTTGCCCTGGCTGAGGGTTTTACGAAGAACTATTAGTGCAAAAATCGGACTCACTAACCAGTACAAAATAATAAGTCAATCAATTCAAACTTACACAATGAAAGTCCGACATATTATAAAGCCATCGCCCCCCCTCAAAAAAATTCTGCTTACGCTCCTGCCTCGTGGTATTACACAAGTTTTAGCGTAATTAACCCATTAAGATCTATAGCACGAAAGCTCATCACGAAAAGATATATTTTTTTAAAAAGTCAGCTTGGATTCAGTTAAAGAAATCGGCCGTCTTATTTTTGCGTTGAGAAGCAGAAGGATGAAATTTTTTTAGACTCCTGACATGTTTTGTCATTAGATGTCGTCTGGTTATCCTTTCCCGAAGTCAAAAATTGTGAATTTCCAATTTAAGAAAAAATTATTTTTAAATATTTCAAAATATTTATACAAAAAAAAAAAAAAGTAGGGATGAAGATCGATAATAATAGTAATCTTCTTTATTCTATAAAAATTTCCGTACGATGTCATAGCTTAACAAGCCACAGGACACCTTGGTGTTTTTTCTCATTTAGGCTTATGTGCGTTCCCAATTTGTATTGGTTTTAACATTAATATCTTATTTATTTCCCAGAATGTGTTATTCTATCCAACACAACTTTTCGAGTAGTAATTTATAACACATTGCGTCCTTAGGGTCCAAAAAGGCACCTTTGCTTGTCTAATAAAAAAGGGTGTTGTAGGTGTGGCAGTGAGTGACCGCACTATGATTGACTCAAGTACTCCACACAAAAAGTTTTAACCTCCTACGCCCATGGGCTTGAGAGCCGGGCTTAATGGGTTAATACAATTTTTATGTGGAACAAATATTTTTTTTTCAAGTCTTCTTGAATCAGACGCGGCGGTGTGAAATTATAGGTCAAAACAAGAAACCATTTGGCTCAGTTTGTTCACGTTGACTCATATTTTTGAGAAACGGACATTTGATTTTGCAGTTCAAGACGGTTTTTCATAACATCGATTTATTCGATATATCTCGTAAGCAAACTGAGTTTTATTGCATCTGACGAGGGTTTTGTTCGTCTCGTCAATGTCAACAACTTTCACCAACAAATCAGTCCTTTTGGATGCATTTTCGCCATGTTAGAACACAAAATTTCTAAAAAAAGTGACCTTTTTCGCTCTTTATGACATTCGGTTCAAATTGAGCCGCTTAATAGAAATCACCCGAGTTGTGGATTTATGCACAGTTTTTGGCTTCTAACGTATAGCCGAGATCCGTACAAATATTTAGATATAATATATTTGGCATACTTCAGCAATTTTTCATAACACAAAAATATCGTTTTTAGATCAAAATAGTAATATACTTTCTCATTTTGTATGTATATATGTATATGTTTTTCAGTATTAATTTCGAAGGATGTTGAAAAAGTCAATACTAAGAAAAAATATAATTTTGAAATACATGGAGTGAATAGTTTAGTAGAAATGTTTGAAAAATAAAAAAGTTTGAATGAATTTATTCCGAATGAGAGATCGGTAAGCTCAACACGGTTTCAAAGCATGAAAACGATATTCTTAATCTTCACTGCAGTCTTCCTGTACCTCTTGTTCTTCGAACGACTTTTTATACCACCAACGAATTTCAACGTGTATAACATCCGGAGATTTATTTCTCCGTACCTGAGGCGATAGTAAATTTGATAGTGGGAAAGGAACTGGAAAGAAAAAATGCATGTTGCAGTTTTAGACTTTTTTCAAAACGTAATGCAGTTTGATGATGGCGCTCGCCTAGCTCATCCGACTCAGTTTGCAGCTATGGGTGAGATGTCCGAGATGGTGATACACAGATGAATTTTATACGACATATTCACTTCAATTTTGTCGAAATCTTACAACATTTTTGCGAAAACCACTTTATAATTTTCAGCTCTAGTTTTGATCAAAAGTCCCGTAACAATTAATTTGATTGCAAGCCATGCAAGTTTTTCCTTACGCACCTTCCTCTAATTTGGCTTTAATAAGTCTTAGAAAATCTCTTTTAAAATTTTAAATTTTTCTGGTCTTTTTGTGACACATTTCAAGAAATTTCATTTCAATGTGGAGTTCAATTCCAAACTTAATGTGGAGCAGTGACCATATTTTTCATTCAGGAACGAGACTGTCAAGCTGTCTATTATCATTTGGCCATTTCCGCCCAATGCGACATTCCCAGTAATTTTTTTCTTGTTAGTTTCTGCGTATTTTTACCTTCACCATATCGTGAATAAGAGTCGAATAACTTAAGACGGCGCTATGAAAAATCGGCCAAAGAAAAATCGCAAAATATAAAAATGAAAAATCACCCCATAATTGTTCATACATTTTTGGGTGATTTTCATATGAAAAAGAATTGGGCGATTTTGCATTTTTGTTGGGTGAAATTTCATTTTTGTTTTTGGAGAATTTTTCATATGAAAATCACCCAAATATTTTAAGAGAAATTGTACTTAAAATTATTGGGTGACCTCATTTTTGACATGTTATTATGGTTTGCAGTGCGGTTTGTATAGATATTTCCACAAATTTTTTCAAGGCCATGCTTATGTTTTTGGGGGTCACTTCAGGGTGTACATATAGCCCTTAATATTCATCGTACAAAGATGAAATTTACGCCAAAATACCAGTTATATCGTCAATAAAAAGAATATCTAACTTTGGAATTTGTCACTTCTTTAATAAGGCCACAGGACAGCCACAAGAAAAGAAGAAAAATTCTTATTTTTGTATGAGAAAATCATTGATGCTTCAATTGCTGCTGACATTCTTATACTTGTTGCTTTAGCTTGCGTCGAAATCTCGAAAGCAACATCGTGTTGTTTGTTGAATAGAATCGTTTGTCGCATTTCTCAGAGCTTTACAATCAATGTTTACGTGTAAATATTCTTATGCTTCAAAAAAGCTTCCAGTCTGCTGGAAGACTCCGATAAATTAAAGTAGGATATACATAGAAAATAAGACTTTGCAATACAAAGAAGCGGTGCATAGTTTATTATATTAGTTGATATTTGATATTTTAAGAACGCAGCGCTACTACATATACGTAGGGTGCCTTTTATATTTCGGGATTTGGCAACCCTGGTGTTGCAATCTGTCAACTGAAAGCTCTATCGCAAAGTTTGACATTTGTTGGCTTATACGTACTCAGAACGTTTTGACATACGAGCGCTATTTGTGTTGTTTATAGTAACTTAAAAGATTCATCTCGGTCTAAAAATGGAATTAAATCGTGAACATTTTCGTGCGATTATTTTTTACAACTTTCGACGTGAATTAACACAGCAACAGTGCATGGATGAACTTAATTCAATTTTTGGCGATGAAGCTCCATCAAGGACCAGTGTTTATCGATGGTATGGTGAATTCAATCGTGGTCGTAGTTCACTCCAAGGCGAATTTCGTGAAGGTCGTCCGAAATCAGCTGTTGTTCCGAAAACCATTGATGCTGTGCGCGAACTGATATTGCAAGATCGTCATGTTACCTATCGTGAGATTGAGGCAACCTTAGGCATAAGTGGGACCAGCATACATTCAATATTGCATAAACATTTGACTGTCAAAAAAATTTGTTCGCGTTGGATCCCACACAATTTGTCAATCGCTCAAAAAAAGGCTCGTGTCGATTGGTCGAAGGAAATGCTCAAAAAATACGATCGCGGTGCTTCGAAACACGTCTATGACATCGTGACAGGTGATGAATCGTGGATTTACGCGTATGAGCCCGAAAGTAAACAGCAGTCGACTGTATGGGTGTTTCAAGATGAGCCAAATCCAACAAAAGTTGTTCGCGCACGAAGCACTTCCAAGCAAATGGTCGCCTGTTTTTTCGGAAAATATGGACATGTCGCAACCGTACCACTAGAACAACGCAGAACAGTCAACTCTGAAAGGTACACAACCATTTGTTTGCCAGTTGTCTTCCAAGAAATCAGGAAAACCAACCGCCGAAGACGGATCACTCTTCACCACGACAATGCGAGCTCTCACACATCGGCTCAAACAACTGCATTTTTGAGCACCCAAAACATCGATTTGATGGGTCATCCGCCGTATAGTCCTGACTTGGCACCGAATGACTTCTTTTTATTCCCAACCGTGAAGAATAAACTGCGTGGACAACGATTTTCGACGCCCGAAGAAGCGGTTGCGGCATTCAGAATGCATGTTTTGGAGATACCTCAATCAGAGTGGCAAAAGTGCTTCGACAATTGGTTCAAACGCATGCAAAAGTATATAGATCTTAATGGAGAATATTTTGAAAAACAATAAAGTGATTTTCGATGATTAATATTTGTTTCTGTTCTCTAATCCCGAAATATAAAAGGCACCCCTCGTAAACCATTATAGTTATATAAATCAAAAATCGTTTTATGAATATTTTTCGGTAACTGCTTGTTTTGTTATTATTACGTATGTATGAATTATTTTCATACATATATTTCTTTCGTTTTTGTAGTTTGTTATTGTTTTTGTTAATCTTTAGCAAGATTAATACAATAAATGTTGATCTTTTGCAAGATTAATGCAATAAATAATACATAAATAATACAAAAATTATCATAAATTATCATCATTTGGGTGTACCAAAAAAGTCAAAGTTGTTTTTTATGTCAGCACTTGCATATATGGGAAAAAAGTGCTAATTTTTTCAAAAAACCCAAATAACTTTTGTATAAGTGTAAATTTTGAAAAAGCTGGTTCACAGTTTGTTTTCTATTTAATTTTTCTTTAAAATAAGCTATCAAACATGAAAGTTGAACGAAAACCTAAAGAGTTGTGATTTTATACTTTTCGAAAAAATTCCTTTTTGTTCGTTGTATTAAAAAAAAAAAAAAAATTTTAATTTGAAAAAATTTCAATTAAATCATGTGAAATATTTTCTTAAACTATACCAAATAGAGATGCAAAAAAATTGTGTCATAGTGTTGAATAACCTGGTCGTTATGAATTTTTGTTGCTAGAATTCCCAAAAAAACAAAACCGCAAACAAAAATAGTTTGGATGATTTAAACGTAGTGTTGAGCTATTTTCTGCAAGAAATTGAAAAAACAGAAATTCGGGGGAAAAATTATACCTCTTGAAATTAAAAAAAAAAAACACAGCCATTTACCATATAAAAAGTTATGCCATACAAAAAACACAGCTTCGACTTTTTTGGGACGCCCTTCTGTGCATGGAAGTTATAATAACTTTGAATAATTTATTAAACTAATTTTATATATGCTACTTTTTATATATATTTCATATATATATATATTTTATATTTATATTTTTATATATATTTGTTTGTTCAAATTTAAATTTTCAATTAAATTTCAAATATATATAAGTTCTTTACTACAGGAAAAATAATAAATTCATATTATTCCAAAATATTTATTTCAATCCATTAAACATAAGATTGAATTATATTTATTTTTAAACAACATACAAATGAACAAAAACAACAAATTCATCGACAAATATATAAACAAAAAAATTCTACGTCCACACTTACGACACTATCGAAACTGTGTCTTTTTTTAGGGTGATTTTCATTTTCAATATTTGGCAAAAAACATGAATCCGTTCTTAGAGATAACGATATTCAAAGTAAAAGCAGCGGATTATTTTTTTTTTTCAAAAATTAAAAAATTTTTCGCATGCAAAAGTATGAAAAATCGCGCGACTTTTTATACGAATTTTTCGCCTACCGCGTTTTTTTTAACAGTTCACTCTTTTACGAAATAACCGAAACGAAAGAAGGTTTTTTATTAAATTTTTTCGCTTCTTTTGTGCGGTTCACCCATTTATGGAATAGCCAACCAAACCATGAAATTTTTTTTTTTGTTTTTTACCAAACCAAGATAATTTAAAGGGAACAACAAATATTTCAAAGGGACATAAAAAATTGGTAATGCCTCAAATATTCTGAGTACAAAACTAGTTATACGAGTTTGGTGCGGAACCAACAAATTATATTTTTTATAACGTTTTATTTAATACAACTTTTTAGTTCAATTAAATTTTTACAAGAGATGCTGCATATCATCAACACACCCACAGATATACGCCTAAACTACAAAACCGACACTGACAATTGTGCTCATATTTACAAATATTTAATAAAACACAAAAACAGTCGCCGATGACGGACGCGAAAACTCTCGATCGCTATGTTTAGTTTTAAACAATAAATTCTTTTTAAATTATTTTAATATTTAAAAACTGTGTGGTGCTTTTGTTTTCATGTTTTAATTGTTGTATTAATTGGTAAAAATTTTTGTTTATTAAATTTGTAAATTAAAATTAATACGTTATTTTCCCTAGCCTGATGATGACTCTCAGCGAGAGTCGAAATATCGACAAATAAAAAACAATAAGAGATAATCAAGTCTTTTATTTACGGCCAAAGCCCAAAAACCAATTAATTTATGTATTTTAAGACCGATTAACTATATAACTTAAAAATTAACTGTTATTTAGTTCTTTTGTGCAGTGATTTTTACATATGGATTTTTTTTCCCTTAAAATTTTAAAAATAACTGTTATTTTCGGTCCCAGGTTTAGAATTAATATTTCTGGTAATTAATATATTTGGGAAAAAACGAACATCACAAAGGGTGTACTGGTGATTATTATTATATAGAAAATACAAATTATAGAACAAAATCACCATGTCGACTCTTTTATGTGGCAAATATATCAATAACATCGTTAACATAGACAGTACCCCGCCATAATATTATGAACACCATACAAACTCAGCCAAGGATGTACATTAAGGTGCCTCGACCTCCATAGACAAAAAAAGTTATGCTTTATGCTAAAAAAAAAGATGCAACCGACTATAAATTAACTTTGGTCTATTTTATGATGATTCCCAAAATAATGTGGCTGTCACATTAACCAGCAGTGGCTGAACCATTTTTAAATAACCTCCAAAAATCATGTTTTTCGTTAAAATGCCGGCTGGTGTGGTTGTTAAAATAAAACAATTGGTCAGAAATAACAGTTCTATATCAGTTCTTCCAAACTGCATCAGAGAACTTCAAATCTTTGCCGTTTAACAATGCTAAATTACATGAATTTTTTTGATATTTTTTTGTTCCATTTGTTCCCATTGTTGTTCCAGAAACTAAATCTAAATGAACTTCTTCTTTCAAAAATTGTATTAAGAGCAGTCCTCATCTGTGGGATGAAAAATTTCCTTAAATTTTCTATTTAAGATCAATTTGTGGACATATTCTGTATTAAATGCCCCGTTATCTCATAGCAATAAAAATTCTAGCTAATTCTAAATGCAGCAAGTTTTATTTAATTGAAATCGGTTGAAAATCCGTCGACTCATTGAATTTGAAGTATGTCTACTTCACTACAAAATCACTAAAATAACTGTTTTAAATAACTCGACGAATTTTTAACTAATTTCAATGAAATAAAACTTGTTGCATTTATAATTAACCAAGCTTTTATATTATTTGCAATTAGTTATAATAAAAGCGCACTTTAATATAAACTACTTGTATGAGCATATTCAAACACACAATTTTTTGTGTTGTGCTGTGGCTAGCTGAACTAAAAAAGAGGAGAGTAGAGATCGAGTTTATTGAAACTCTCTCTGCTGTGAGTATGTATTTTATATGAATAACGCTGACTGCGTAACGCTTGATTTTTTTAGATAAGGCTCGATTTCACTCGCCATAAAATGTTCATACCGCGGGCAATATATGAATTCGATTCTAAAGGAGTAAACTCCAAAAAACATTTTATTTTGCAACAAACATGTACGGCAAAGATAATAAGAGCAAGAACCAATGATACATATTCTTGTTTAAATGGTAATTAAATTGATAAACTCTTTCCAGGAATAAATAGATGCAGTCAAAACCTTTTTCAAACGATATCTAAACAACGAGAAAAATATAAAAAATAATGAAGTTGTTTAAATTTTATTAAAAACAACATAAGAAATATCAAAAAATGCATAAAAATCAGCATTATCTTTGGTTTAATGGTAAAGATTTAAAATTTGTTGATGCAGTTTTGAAGAACTTTTTCAGAACTATTACTTTTGAGAGTCTGTTTTTTTTTTTAAACAACCACTTTAGCCGAAATTTTTACGAAAAACATGATTTTTGGAGGTTATTTTAAAATGGTTTATCTCACTGGCGGTGACAGCCAAAATATTTTGGGAATCCCCATAAAATAGATGAAGGTTCACTTTTGAGCATAGTAGTCTGTTCGTTTGAGTGAAATTTCGCTGACAACATCCATTTATATGTTGCGTGAAAATTTTGACAACAGAAAATGTTGCGAACGAACAACTGATGTTAAGCTTAAACATTTTGACAAAACAATTAAAAAAGCAAAAATTTATAGCAGAAAAGCAGAAAAGATGTAGGTTCTTTTATTTTTATAATTTTTGGATATATTAATATTAAAATTCATTCAGAATGGATATGCAAACGGATGATGTACTTTTTTGTGTAGCTGGACAAGTCGTCAACCTATTGCACAAGCACCGAAAGAAGATGCGAGAGAAGATAGAACAGCATATGTTGGGCAAATCAGCTATCCACTGCAATTATTAATAAGGAAAATTGAAAAAATTAAATATTTATAGCAAAAATACATTTATAGCAAATACACAATCCTCTATCTATTAAGAAAATATTGTGATCTACTGCAACATAGTTTTAATAATACATACTTCATGCTAAATCAACATGCTGTAGAAACGAATACAAAATTCCCATAAGAAATACATTGATTTTTTTGACAGCGAACAGGCAGTGGAATTTTTTTTCGCTACACGCTGAAAAATAATAGGCCTTCCCAAACATAATTTGCAGGAAGTATAATATGTTTCTTCATGTTTCTTGGAAACAAGTAATCATTATTGGTTCCACATATAATATGATTAATTAATGCAATTTTTCCTTATATATATAAAGGATGGTTAAATTTTAAGGGCCGATGTTGATTTTGAATAAAACACAAATTATTTAGGAAATTATTGTCATTTCTTTTTATTATGATAATATTGGTATGGTTCAATTATGTATGGAACAAAATATCGGCCAAATGTCCGCCCCGACCCCGGCGGTACACCTCCATCCGATGGTCCAAATTTTCGATGACGCTGAGGTATAAGTGCCGTTAATGTGCCGAATTATCTCATCTTTTAGCTCTTGAATTTTTGCTATTTATCGACGTACACCTTTTCTTTCAAAGAACCCCAAAGAAAGAGTCCAACGGTGTCAAATCACATGATCTTGGCGGCCAATTGACTGAAGATGATTTTCTTCGAAAATTGATCATCCACTGTTGCCATTTCTTGCCACCATTCTGACCATTGACGACGCTTGAAATGGTCAAGAGGCTTCAGTTCTTGAGTCAATTGCACTTTGTGTGTAAATGTAAGTCTTTATGTTCATCAACGACGAGCGTGAGAGGTGCAATTGTTGGGCACGACGACGAGTTGAGGTGGACGGCTCTTCAGCCGCACTATCGCGAACAGCAGCAATATTTTCTTTGGGCACGACGACGAGTTGAGGTGGACGGCTCTTCAGCCACACTATCGCGAACAGTAGCAATATTTTCTGCAGTACGAGCTGTACGAGCATGCACTGGTGTTTTCACATCTCCTACAGACCCGGTTTGTTCAAATTTGTGCACGATTTTTCCAATCACGAAGTGCACGATATGCATTTTGATTTGAACGCCCATTTTCATAATAAGCCTTAATAACTTTAACGCGTTGCTCGATTGTGTATCTTTCCATGGTTCAAATTGAGTTAGTCTAAAATTGAGAAATGTCAATTGAAATGCAGAAAAAAAACTTGCCGTTTAGGTGTGGTTCACATTCAACATCGGCCCTTAAAATTTAACCACCCTTTATTTGCATCTTAACATTATTTAATTGTACCTTAGCACTTGTTCTTTGAATTTAAAAACAATATAATTTGTTTTAAAGAGAATATGTTTTCATATAAATATATTGTAATTATAAATGGACTGAGAACACTTTTAGTCTATTCATATTTGTTTGCTTGGAAATATAGTTTAGTCAAGAATAACATTAAATATTTATTTACCGACAAATATATATTAATTGGAGAATACATAATTTAATTGCAGTCAAGCAATTATTTCCAAAACGATAATTAAGAACAACATAATATATTTACCGATGATTAAACTATATTTACTTGGAAACATAATGATGCCAGCAGTTTTGCTAGCGGAGCACCCACTTTGCCAGCGAAGCACCCGCTTTACCAGCAAAGTTGATTCAAAACTCACCTATTTATACTGCTGAACCACCTTATTTTTCTTTTATTTTGTTTTTTATTTTATTAATTTCAAAACACAAACACTTTTAATTTAAACAAACATTTTCAGAAACACTTTTCACAAGAGCTAAACTTTTCAACACGTTTGGCGCGGCTGCTTGAAACTTAAAATGACCCCAAGACTTGGCAACTGTTAGAAGCAAGCGCATAAAGTAACAAGGTTTCCGCTATTTTTCGTTCAAGTGCAAAAGAAACAGATATATGTATGTCTAGGCGAAACACATAAAAGAAAAGAGTTCTGTTTGTTTTAAATTTGCAGAGTTCTGATCTTTTTGAGTGTAACAGTGATGCAAATATATTTTTATTGGGAAGAAACACACAATTCTAATTTGTCACAAGCATATTAATGTAGACGTTAGTTTTTTAGCAAAGGCAATTATATAAATGTTGGACACAACTAATATCTTCTGATATCGAATAATAATGCTATTGAAGGAAAGTTCTGAATCATAAGGTGGTTCCCTCTGAATATTTTGTTTTTGAAACCAAACATATATAAACATATTTTTTTTTCTCTGCGTGTAGGTAGTACGCTGTTGAAGTGAAAAATTTATTCAGTGCAGACAAGTTCACAGCCATGTGTGGAGAGTTGAAATGTAAAAATTTCTGTTTGTTTTAAATTTGCAGAGTTCTGATCTTTTTGAGTGTAACAGTGATGCAAATATATTTTTATTGGGAAGAAACACACAATTCTAATTTGTCACAAGCATATTAATGTAGACGTTAGTTTTTTAGCAAAGGCAATTATATAAATGTTGGACACAACTAATATCTTCTGATATCGAATAATAATGCTATTGAAGGAAAGTTCTGAATCATAAGGTGGTTCCCTCTGAATATTTTGTTTTTGAAACCAAACATATATAAACATATTTTTTTTTCTCTGCGTGTAGGTAGTACGCTGTTGAAGTGAAAAATTTATTCAGTGCAGACAAGTTCACAGCCATGTGTGGAGAGTTGAAATGTAAAAATTTCACTGGCAATTATATGCCCGTACATTTAACTGCCGCGGAAATTAAAAATTCAACAAAATAAAATAAGCCTTAAGCATGTGTTGCTGTTGAATTTGTTATTAAGCAAATTTATTTAGTTTATTAATGTGTACCCTTGCCATTTATAGGATATAAAATTGCAGCAATAAAAATATGAATCTGTTTTTTTTTCACACAAAAATTTAGACTCTACACCAAAATTTTGCGTGTAGAATTATATGCCCAAAAATTTTTGTTCCTACAGCATACTAAGCTTAACAGAGGCTTTTGGATCAGTAGACAGTATACTGAATTTCTACTCACAACGATGCAAGTTCAATTCCCCGCGGAGGATTGAAAAAATATTTTTAATATATTAAAATTACATTTTCTTGTTATAATAGACGCAAAGAATAAAGAAACATAAATTTCTAAGAAAAACGCTGTCGAATAATAAAAGTGTCGTTTTTGAGATTTCTCTCAAGCAAATCACAGATCGAGGCGTAAAAATCTTCGCTTCAAAAATTTACAAGGTATCTTCCGTAAAACTTAGATAACATTCTTAGAATGTATTCACTTTTACCCATCAGTGACGAGCGTTCGACACAATTTTAATTTTCAAAGTTGTAGACTTGACTAGACTAGACAAAGCATGTAGACTTAAAGGTTGACCTATGACCCTTTTATTTGGTACTTCAACCGTCCTTTTCCGACTAGTGGTTTGCATACAGCGAACCTATGCACCTATGTTTGGTGCAAACAAATTATATCTTTTGAAGAATTTTATTTTATACGATTTTATTTTATTTTTTCATTTTCAAATAACATTTCAATTCAATTTATTTTTTACAAATCATAAAATATTTGAAAATTTTTGAATAATAAAATTTTCAAATCAAAGAAAACTTCATCGTAATAATAAGCATAAACAAAGTAGAATTCGTTAGAGTATAAATTGGAGACGATACAGTTTGTGAATTTATCGTGTTATTTTGTGGTGGTATTGAGTCACCACATTATTCCCCCTCCCTTTTTTTTAAAAATTTTGTCATGTTGGCTAAAAGGTTAAAGTGTACTTTGGTGTTTTTAATTTTGGTTGTATGTGCTTGTGCTGTTTCAGTGTCTAATGAGGCGAGTTTGATTCGGTCTATGTTGACTGTAATGTTAGTATTATTTTTGCGTATTCTGAAAAATTTTGGTGTTTTCTCAATAACTTCGAAGGGACCATCGTACGGCTCTTGGAGAGTTTTGCGAATTGTGTCATTGCGAACGAAGACAAATTTGCAAGTACTGAGTGCTCGAGGTATATATGATTGGAAGTTAGAGTTATGATGTGCAATGTTTGATTGTTTATTTTCTACGACCTCTTTAAGCTTGGACAAGGTGTCCGACGAATTAAAATTTTTACTGTCTTGTATTACTATTTGTTGGGGTTACCTGAGGTTTTGACCAAATACCATTCCAGCAGGTGAAGCCTTAATATCTTCTTTGACCGTTTACCTGAGTCCCAGAACAATTAGTGGCAGCTCTGTGTACCAGTTTGTTTGATTTTTGCTCGCTATTAAAGAAGTCTTAAGCTGTCTATGAAATCGTTATACCATTCCGTTAGCTTGTGGATGAAAAGCAGAGGTGGTAATGTGTTTGCTTCCTAGATTTTTGACAAAGTTTTTAAATGTTGCGGACTCGAATTGAGGACCTCGATCAGAAACAATTTCCAGAGGAACTCCAAGACGTGAAATGTATTCCCTATGAAGTGTGTCAACGACAGTACTGGCGTTGGTATATTTGAGTGGATACGCTTCGTGCCAACGTGTGTTTCTATCAACTAGGGTGAGCAGATATCTGTAACCATTAGATATTGGTAAGGGGCCTACCAAATCGGCATGAACATGTTCGAAACGACCGTGTGGAATGTCTATCTTCTGTGGAACTGTTTTTGTGTGTCTATGTATTTTTGCTTTTTGACATTTTATGCATATCTGTAACCATTCGTTAATTTGTGTGTTCATTTTTGGCCAAAAATATCTCTGTGTAATAAGTCGTCGAGAAGCTCGTGTACCTGGGTGTGCAATGTTGTGTAATTGTTCAAAAACCAGTTTTTGTAATGTTTGTGGTATGTATGGACGTGTTTCTGTGTTTGTTTGTTCGCACCAAATTTTAATGTTAAGTAGTGGAATGTGTATTTGCTTGAAATTGTAAGTATCTTTGTTTAATATTTCCTGAAGTTCTGAATCTTTTGTCTGAGATTGATATCTGAGGTTGTAAAAGCCTCTATCTCAGCTCGTGAAAGTGCGTCTGCTACGACGTTGTCTGTACTTTTGATGTGTCTGACGCCATTGGAAAATTGTGCAATAAATTCTAGGTGTCGTGATTGTCTTGGGCTTCTCTCTGTCTTTGAGTGTAATGCTGAAATGAGTGGTTTGTGATCTGCATATATTGTGAATGTTCGTCCTTCTAAATAATGTCTAAAGTGTTTAATTGTGAGGTAAATTGCTAAAAGTTCGCGATCAAATGCACTGTATTTTGTTTCGGATGGTGATAATTTTTTAGAAAAGAAAGCTAGTGGTTCTATTTGTTGTTCATGTTCTTGTTGCAAAACTGCACCGATAGCAGTGTTAGATGCATCCACAGCAATAGAAAGTTTTGCTTTGCTATTAAAATGATTAAGTAGCACTTCCTTAGTAAAACTTTCTTTTATTGTTGCGAATGCTTCTATTGTGTTGTCTCTCCATGTAAGATGTTTGTTCTTTGTTTTAGATGCTGATGTAACCATGTCGTAAATGTGTGTGAGTGTGTGTGTTAATTTTGGTATGCATCTGGGATAGTAATTTATCATCCCGATGAATTTCTGCATTTGTTTAACTGTTTCTGGTTTTGGGTAGTTAACAATACATTGAATTCTATCGGGAGATGGCTGTATGCCTTTGTTTGAAATATTGTAACTAAGAAAATGAATTGCGTTTACGCCGAAAATGCATTTGTTAGGTTTGATGTTAACTCCATATTTGTCTAAACGTTCAAAAACTAAATTTAGATGTCTGAGATGTTCTTCTTCTGTCTCGCTTGCTACTAGTATGTCATCGAGGTATATGAAAACGAAATCGAGTTCTTTGAACACTTCGTTTATGAAACGTTGGAATGTCTGAGCTGCGTTTCTTAATCCAAACGGCATTCTCAAGAACTCAAACATTCCGAATGGTGTTGTGATTGCGGTCTTGTGTATGTCTGTAGTGGCCATAGGAGTTTGATGGTATGCTCTTACTAAGTCTAATTTAGAAAAAATGTTCTTGTCGTGTAAGTTAATAGCTAAGTCGTGTATGTGTGATAAAGGGTAGCGGTCTGGAACTGTAACGGCGTTAAGTCTTCTGTAGTCGCCAGGGTCTCCAGTCGTTTGCATCTTTTTTAGGTAAAAGATGTAGAGGAGAAGCTGACATGGAGTCTGATGGACGACAGATGCCTGCTTTGACTAGAAAGTCGAAATCTTGCTTGGCAATTTTGTACTTGTTTGTGTCTAAACGTCTTGGTTTCGAAAAAGGTAACTGTCCTGTAATTATGTGATGTTCTGTCTTGTGTTTAACTGTTTTGTTGTAGTCTGGTTCCGATGTAAGAGATGGGAAGTTCTTAAGTATATTCGTGTATTTGTTGTTAAGTGTAAATAATTTGGGTAGTGTTGTGTCTGTGAATGCTGTAATTGCGTTAACTGATAATTGTGTAAGTGGATCGATTAGTTTCTTACGTTTTAAATCTATCAAGAGACCATATTTTGAGAGGAAATCCGCTCCTATGATAGGTCGTGTAATGTCTGCTAGTATAAATGTAAAAGGAAAATGGCGTCTCAGTTTTAAGTTAATCTATCTATATATATAAAAATGAATGTATGTATGTGGATATGTGGGTATGTGGATATGTGTGTATATTACGTATAGTCTCCAAAACCACCGAAGCAAGCTTTATGAAATTTTTAGTGATACTGAAGCAACATTCTGGAAGTGTTCCTGTGAAGTTTGGTGTTGGTTGGACAAGGGGGCGTGGTACCTCCCATATAACTCAAATTGGCTCTATCGCCCACAAACCAAAAAAAATGCTATATATCAGACGGTTTTAATCATATAAAATTAGAATATATCAGACGGCTTTTGCCGTAGAAGACTAAGATTTGGTAATTTAGTTCGTATGGTTACTGTCGGCCAATGCACAAAAAATGGGCATGGCCGCAATATATCTAAGCCCATTTTATCGAAATCATGCTTATTCCTGAGTTGTACACGTTTTGATAGTGAATCTTGGTATGCAGGTGTTATGGGTCCAAGCGGCAGTCACTATGTAAATATAAACGTTGTCACACCCACTTTTTCCGCCCACAAATCAGTAAAAATGCTTTATATCAGACAGCTTTTGCCGTAGAAGACTAAGATTTGATAATTTAGTTCATATGGTCACTGTCGGCAACTGTTAAAAAATGGGCGTGGTCGCAACACATCTACGCCCACTTTTTCGAAATCATGCTTATTCCTGGATGTACACGTTTTGATAGTAACATTTGACATGCAGGTGCTCTAAGTGGCTGTCAATATATATATATATAAAATTTGCCACGCCCTTTTGTGCCACCCACAAAAAAAAACTAAATGGCGTGTTGTGCGTGTTGTGGAATGTTTGAACACAAATGATCAAGAACTGGGGTGAAATCAGCTAAGGTGATAGTTGACAGTCGCTGTTTTGACTGTCGTTGTTGAAAACGACACCTAAATAACTGTCACATAAAATCAATAGGAAAAATGTGATTGCCAATTTGATAATAACCTTACATGGAGCAAAAGCGATGATTTGGATTGTATAATATCAATTATCACTTTAGCCGATTCCATCCCTGGATCTACATGTTTTATGCCGACTCCAACTGCTTATGCTTTCAAGAAGTTTTTCATGGCAGTTTTTATTCTCTGAGGTTTGCCATTGTCTGCAGAGATATGACGGCCAAACAGAAAAATTAATTCAATTGAAAAACTTTCCGTGTCAGGTGGGATTCGAACCAGGGTTCTCTCGCGTATGGGCCACACACTCTACCAACTACGCCGCGGCCAACACTTGGTTTTTTTTACTTACAAATTAATAGAACTTCTATAAATCAAACGATTCTCATCGTTAAATACTAAAATTTGGTAATTAAATTCATACGCTTACTCTCGACAGCTTTGCAAAATATGTGCATGGTAGCACTATATCTGTGCCCACTCTTCAGAAATTATTTTATTTAATTTATTTATTTACTTATTTATTAATGTACTATAGTTAATAACAATTGAAAAATTATAACTAAGTAAGCACTAGCTGCCAGGGCTATCGGTTAGAAATAATTTTAATTCCTGAGATGTGAACGTTTTGATAGTCAAACTTGGTATGTAGGTGCTATGGGTCAAAGTGCCGGTCACTTTATTTATAAATGTTACCACGCCTACTTTTAAAGCTCACAAATCCATATCAGACTTTTTTTACAGTAAAAGACTAAAACTTGGTACATTAGTTCATATGGTTACTGCCAGAACCCTTAAAAAAATGGGCGTGGCGCACTTTATCTACGCCGACTTTTCAGAAATCATTGTAACTTCTGAGCTGTACGCGTTTTGATAGTGAAACTTCGTATGTTGGTGCAATGGGACCAAGTGGCGGTCACTATATATATAAATGTTGCCATGCCTACTTTTTCTGCTCATCTATCCATCTTTAAAAAATGTATGTATGTATACTAAGGCTCTTCAAAAAAAAAAAAGTGTTCGGGTCGGTTCCTCAAAATAATGCTTTATGTTATGATGACTCCCCAAATATTTCGACTGTAGCGATAGCCATCCGTGAGCTGGATTGGTTTGAAATAAACAAAAAAAAAAAACGAAATGGCCATTTCAGCCCTTGAAAAGAATTTGACCGAGCTTCTTATGCGTGCGTGTTGTGAAATGTTTGAACACAAATGATCGAAAACTGGATCTACAAGTTTTATGCCAACTCCGAACGGCTTATGTTCTCAAGAAGCTTTTCATGCCAGTCTTTACTCTCTGAGGTTTGCCATTGTCTGCATAGAGATGACGGCCGAACAGAAAAATTAATTCAATTGAAAAAACTTTGCGTGTCAGGTGGAATTCAAACCTGGGTTCTATGGCATTCAAGCCACGCACCTCAACCAGTATGTCACGGAATGGTTTGAATTATGCTCTAAAAATCGAGTTTTTTATAAAAATATTTACTGTTGCGGTAGTTAAAAATAACAAACGGTCAGAATTAATAGTAATGAAAAAGTTCTTCCAATCTGCACCAATAAATTTTAAATTTGTACAGTCGGACCAGAGATAATGCAGATTTTCATTCATTTTGTAACTTTTTTTTGTATTATTTTCACTAAAATTCAAATTAAAATTTTTTTTTTTTTTGTTTTACCATGTTACTTTTAGTCAAATAAACTATCTATTGATGATAAAATATAGTGTAAAGTGAATAACTAAATTGAATGAAATTACAAACACATTTCCTGTGAAGTCTGGTGACGATCGTAAAAGGCACCTTAAATACATCTAAAATTTTCGATTTTTGGAATTATAGGTCGCACAGCCTCGGAATTCAGTATTCGACCTCAATTTACACATGCCGTTCCACAGGTAACATTTTATGGCTGCGCACTTTTGTCACACACCAATGAAACTCGGTAACAACTTACTATAAAAGCATGGTTTCACTAAAGCTACGCCCTCTTTTAGGGGATAAGCGCTGAGCGCAGCGAAGCGCAGCGAAGCGCGCCGGGTATAAGCTAGTATTTAATAATTTCTTTCCGTAAGTTGTAATGGTGCTACCGTTCGCAGCTGTTAGAATTAAGTCTGAATTTTTCTTGTTGGCTTTGAATTTATTTATTGGAAGTACTGAAACTTCTGCGCCACTGTCGATCAAAAAATTAATGTGATTTTCATTGTCGTAAATAAATAGACGGCGTGTAAGTGTTGTCTGACTTCCATCATTAGCCGTCGCAATGATGGAATCACTTAGTTTGTCGTATTATGTGGTGTTGTGTTATGCTGTGTGTCATTTTGATTGAATGAACATGGTTGTTCACATCGTTTGGCTGCCCTACCAAATCTAAAATGGTATCTACATACCCAGTTGGCAGGACGTTGTCGAGGTACACTTCTTGACGGGGATCTACGTCTTGAAACACCTCTGAAATTTGTCTCCCTCGAATTTCAACGGTTACGAAATCGTTCGTTCTTTAACTCTTGGACCTCAATTGCCAATTTATTGAAATTTTGGAAGTTGTCTGTGTGAAAGCTTGTGTAATCATCGCTAACTCTGACTGTTGGAATGATTTCGTCGAGCGATGGACTAAAGCGACTTCGGATTCTGAAATGACTTCCCATAGGTTGTCAGCGAGTTTTAGTTGCTCGTCTAGTTCTCTGTGACTCGAGCTGGTCAAAGCTACACTGAAGAGCATATGTGAGTCAATAAAATTAAAAGTTGAAAAGAAATTTCCAAGCTATTTAAATGAGAATATTTTTTTTTTTTATGTGCCCTATTTATTAAACTAAGATCAAAACAAACAAAAAAACGATTTGAAAATCCGTTACACAACCAGATAAAAAAGAAAAACAACAATTCTGCTCATTGGTTTACTTATGCACCCGACAATAATAAATGAAAAACAATGGTTTTTTAATAATTTATCCATAAGCCTTTATTATTTTTTAGTTGTTTTATTCTTTTAGGCATACTTTGATATAACGACTGCTCAATTTCGGGTGGAATTGCATACCACTCCTCTTCAACTATACTCCAAAGCTCGTTTTGACCTTTCGCCAAGCGACGCTTTGCCAACTGCCTTTTAAGGTGTGGCCAAAAATTTTCGATTGGGTTCAAGTCCGGGTTTTGGGGTGGCCATTGCAATACTTGGAAGTTTTGACCACTCAACCAATCCTTGACGACCTTTGCGGTGTGCTTTGGGTCGTTGTCCTGTTGAAATATAATCTTATTTTGATCTATAAACATCATATCCATTGCAGTTGGCAAATTCGTCCTTAAAATGTCTAAGTATTGCTCCTTACGCATAATGCAATTATCAAACCTCCCCCATGTTTAACTGTTTGCTGAACGTGGGTAGGTTGTGTTGGTTGTGCAACCTTATTCTAGTACCAGGAACGTCCGTCTGTTTGGAACCGGTTGATTTTGGTCTCATCAGACCATATAACCTGCAAAATTAAATTAATGTAAATTGTTCAGCAAAATCTTTTCGCAGTTTAATGTTTTTGGTGGACAAAAACGGTTTCTTTTTTTACAATTGCCTTCAAACCAATCTTGTGCAACATTCTACGTACCGTCCACACACTTACATCTTTTTCAATAGTTTCAGTACCTTCTTTTGCCGTATTTATTTGACCAGACACCAACAAGCGTGCAATTTGACGCCCATCTCTTTCTGTTATTTTTGGAGGTCTACCCAATTTCTCTTTTGGAACGATTGGCTCCACACTATTCCTTAAAATTCGGCATACCGAACTTTGGCTAACTTCAAAGACCTTTGCAATTTCCCTTGCAAGTTTATTATAGAGAAAACATAAAACAAAAACAAAAAAAATTTTCTCATTAAAATCGTGTTGAAAATCAACTTTTTTTAAGTTCTGAATTTATTGACTCACATATGCTCCTCAGTGTATATTAAGACTTTTGGGAAGCTTACAAAGCCAAATTTTATGTATTAAGTCGTTATCGACTGATGATCCGGCTAATAGCAATAGTGACCTGTAGAATTGAGAGGGTTTTTGGTCGCCCATATCGGTTCCAGAAATAATTTTGTCGAACCTCTTGGTCTCACTCAAAGAGTGTCGGTCAATCAATATTCTTTTTAACCCATCGTACAAGTTTGATGAAGGAGATTTTTGAATAAAATCAAGCACTGTTATTATAACGTCTTGAGGAAGAGCGGTTACGAGATATTCATACTTGGTCTTGTCAGCTGAAATTCCTTTCGCTTGAAATTGTATCTCTGCATGGGCGGACCATGCGTCGGGACATGACGTCCAAAACTGAGGTAATTTCACTGCTGTCGCAAGTATTTCGTGATGCATTGGTGCATCGAATGGGTTGACAAATTCTGATTGTAAATTAATTAGAGGCGGGTGATGGTCACCTTCTCCGCAATGAGGGGGTTGTGTAAGTGGGTTGGAAATGTGTAAGGGGGTAGGGGTGTGAGAGGGCTGGGTAGGGCTGTGTACCATACTCATTCTGATATTTTACTGTGTAATATTTTATGTACCTAAACAATTTTGTATACCTAAGTGTAGTGTAGTGCCTACGGAGTAAAACTATCGGTTTCTTCCGACCCGATCGTTTGCCAACCGTGTATAAATCTAAGTGTGTGCCTCGTGATAAGCTATTACAATTATTACATATATTACAATTTATAATTTTTAAAATTTTAATTTAATTTATAAAAAAAAAAATTATTGATGTTGACTGCAACGCTGGCTGTGTCGATGGCTGCGCTGTCGACGTTTGCTGTGCTAGTGACGCTGACAGTGTCGCTGACTGCGCTGTTGACGTTGACTGCTCGGTTGACGTTGGCAGTGTCGCTGACTGCGCTGTTAACGTTGGGTGCGCTGTTGAAATTGGCTGCGCTGTGGACGTTGGCAGTGTTGTTGACTGCGCTGTTGACGTTGGCAGTGTTGCTAACTGCGTTGTAGCGTAACAAGCTGCTGTTGTTGTTGTTTTTTTTTATATATGCGTATTTGCTGTGCAACGCAATTGTAATTTAGGCTGATGTTGTTGTTATTGTTGTCGCTACTGCTAGTATTGTTGTTGTTGTTGTCGTTTCTGCTTATGTTGTTGTTGCTTACAGATGTTTGTTGTTGTTAAGCAGCGACCGTATCTACTGCTGATGTGTTGTTGTCGCTGCTGTGGTCGTTGTTGTTAGACATTAAATTGTTGCTTGTAGGTGCTTGTTGAGAGACAGCATTAGAAGTTTGTTAAAAATTACGGTGTTGCTGGTGTCGTTGTTGCTGAGCGCAATGTTATAGTTGATGCTGATTTGATTGTTCAATTGGATGATGTTGGTGTTGAAGTGTGAATAGCCGAAGGAGAAGTTTGTATATAAGCCGATCTAGGTACGGAAATCATTGATGGATCTATTGAGAGTGCTGCTTGGTGTGTGCTAGTTGTTAGACGATATATATTTTAATAGGCAGCAGTTTTAGTGGTCCTGTTAATGCCTTGTTAGTGTTGCAACTCCATGAGGTTCGCCGTGTAGGGTCGCCAGTTTTGGTGCGGAGCCAACAAATTATATTTTTTATAACGTTTTATTTTATACAACTTTTTAGTTCAATTAAATTTTTACAACTCATAAAATATTTGAAAATTTTTTAATAATAAAATTTTCAATTCAAAGAAAACTTGATCGTAATAATAAGAATAAACAAAGTCGAATTCATTAGAGTATAAATTTGAGACGACACAGTTTGTGAATTTATCGTGTTATTTTGTGGTGGTATTGAGTCACCTCACGAGTATCTTCAAAAGTAATAGATGAATTGGTTAATGGCTCGTTGGATAGGTTATAGCATAACCTTTCTTTTGATATCCTTAACGCTTAATTTTATACGGAATAACCAATTTCACCAACTATAACCAAATATCTATAACTTCTAAGCTACATGAGAGCGGCCTGAATTTTTTTCAGCATTAGCTTTTTTAGCTCCAAGTCCACATTTAGGAAAAAAAATTCAAAAAGGCCATTTTAGGCGAAAGTCAATTGCTCCATAATTCTAGCATAATCCAAGGACTAAAATTGGCCTTGAAAAATCAAAAAAATGGGTATTGAAAACTCTGCTCATTTCATACAAGGCAAACTTGGAACAATGCAAAAAATGTGAGATTTTTCATTTCTTTGTTTTTTGGTGAATTTTCGTTTTTTGTTTTTGGACCATTTTTCTAAAAATATTTGGGTTTTTTTTTTGTTTTTGTTGGGTGAAATTTCATTGGACCATTTTTCATTAATTTTTGGGTAATTTTTTATTGGGTGATTTTTAATTTTTTTTTGCGATTTTTCTTTGGGGCGATTTTCCATTGCGCCCTTTTTTGGGCTCACTGCTGGTAAGCTAGTAATCAATGACATTACTTTGAGGTCGCAGCAAATGCGCCACTGATGTTCATAATATTTGATTACGTCCAAAATGTATTTCCATTTGTCAAAAGTTTCCTTTGTCTCTGGTTGTACGCAACCGGTGAGGTTTTACGTTTGATTTGTGCAAAAGGACCACTTTCAAGCTGATTAACGACCTCTCCATGAATAAACGCCAATTATCTTTTTCATAGGTTAAGCCTATTGCTCTCATTAATCGAAATTTTTTCCATCGCTCACAGTAAAAAAAGTTTGCAGTTCCTTTTGACGTTTTCGATATGCCGTCACGTTTAACTAATTTGTCCAATTCATTTTGTTTGATAAGAACTGGTTCAGTTGACTTTTGTTGCGATGTACCTTCAGTAGGACCGTATTTAGAGAAAAAATGCATGGGTGGAGTGACATTAGTTCAAGCAGTAATACCGATAAATGTTGAACGAAGATCTGGAGCCCTATTCTTTAACTGTGGAAAAAGCAATGTACATACCCAGTTTACGATTCACTAGCTTTGGAAATGAGTTTTTAACTCATTTGTGTACACAATCAACAGATTTTATTCACCGAGATTTTTTCTGTGATTATTTGATGCTTGTTGTAAAATTGTTGTTGTGATATACCTGACATAGTTTGGGATTGTATATTTTAAAATTTTGTTGCCAGTTAAGGAATAAATTATTTTGTTCAAACATACAAATAATATTTTTCTATAGTGAGTGGAGTTCCTATAGTTAGTATAGTCATCACTATTTTGAAATTGCGAGCCACAAATTTTTATTCAGCAATTTAGTTTTTATTCAGCATGTCAGTGTAGATTTCAGTTTACAGAATCACTTAAAATTAAAAAGTGTACACTTGGAGTAAATATGAAATTTTTAATTTTGTATACACAAATTTTGTACACAGTTACGGAATAGAGCCCCTGGACTGGGGAATTTTGGAACTGGAATTGCCTCTGAGTGTGGTAATGGTAACTGGACACTTGGTACTGCCCCAAAAACTTTAAGCCTTGCTTTCAATTAATTTAAACCATAAGAAAAGTTGGTACATCTAGCAATTTCCTTTCTTGTGCTCAACGGAATTTGTCCAAATCATTGGAACACCGAAAGGCTAATTTTTATCAGACTTCCATTTCAAAATAATTGTATAGCAATTCAGACATTTTTTTTTCGGTGCCCATATTTGGTTTTCGGCTCTATCATGTCCGAAATATCTATATTATTATATAAAAGCATTGTGACACTAAACGGATGATCCACAATCCCGCGAGAACCACTGAACCGATTTAGACGATATAGGTACCAACCGGTAGTGATAGAATATGTTATATTTGCCACTCCTACTTTTACCGCAAATTAATCAATTAGAAGTATTTATTCCGGACGTAATTTGGTAATTTAGTTTGCATGATTATTGTCGGTAACTGTACTAAAAATGGGCGTGATATATATTAAAATCAAATGCCACATGCATGTTGCCGCATAAATTGAGAACAGCTAAACCGATTTGGTTAATTTTTTTCTTTAATTTAGCAGTTTATAAAATATACCCGCTCGATGGCGCTGGAATCAAGCTATTACGAAAAATCGTATTTATAGTCCGATTTGGCTCATATTTGAAATTTATATTGGCAAGGGTAAGTGAGCTATGTTTGCAGAAAATTGCTCCGCTAGGTGGCGCCAGTGTTGAAGTATTATTAAAAATCTTATTTATAGTCCAATTTGGCTCACATTAGATGTATATATTAAGGGTAAGGGGACTAAGTTTGCAAAAAAACTGAGACCCTAGGTGAAGCCATTGTTGAATTATTACCACATTTATAGTACAATATGTTTCATATCATAGCCTTGGTGCGAAAATTCCAAATTTCTACATTTTTTCGTCGAAAAAGTTCAGTAATGTTCGAGATATTATTTTTGTTTATTTTGTATTTACTTAAAACGGCATGATTTGAACTTTTATTTTAGTGCAATTTTGGGTTTTTGAGTAGTACGGGGTAGTATGGATAAAATAATGATAAAATTATTTCTTGAAATAAATGAATATGCATTTATATATAAAAAAAAAACGAAATGGCAATCTCAGCCCTTGAAAGGGCTTGAAATAAATGTATATGCATTTATATATAAAAAAAAACGAAATGGCCATCTCAGCCCTTGAAAGGACTCTTTGACCGAGCATCTTTATGATCAATTGTGTTGTGTGTGATGTGAAATAATTGCACACAAATGATCGAGAACTGGACCCTACATGTTTTACGGCGACTCCGAACGGCTTATGTTCTCAAAAAGATTTTCATGGCAGTTTTTACTCTCTGAGGTTTGCCATTGTCTGCAGAGAGGTGACGGCCGAACAGAAAAATTAATTCAATTGAAAAAATTTTCTGTCAGATGTAGGACTCGAACCTGGGTTCATTGGCCTAAGAGCACACTCTACTCGTCACGCCACGGCCGCCACTATATAGTCAAATTATTATATATTGTCAAAGCTTTTTATTAAATGTCTTTTTTTTAAGTATCTTTGAAACGAGATTCGCAAAACATATTTTAAATGAAAATATCTTATAGTTTAATTGCACAAAAATTTAGTTTGCACTCTTAAAATTTTTTATTAATGCGAAACATTAAATAATTAAACGTAAAACGCGGGGCTTAACTAGAAAATCAAATATATAACTAAAATCAAAACTAACTGGCATTGAGTCGAAATTGCTCCTTTTTTCAATCCTACTTACTTACTTAGGTGGCCGTAACAACCCGTGTCCGGGTTCCGGCCGACCTCATCAGCTCTCGCCAGGCGCCTCTGCTTTGTCCGCGTCTTCTCCAATCGGATACACCAAGTGCGGTTAGGGCTTCCTCAGCCTGGTCCATCCATCGGAGGCATGGTCTCCCTCGTCGTCGTTGACCAGCGACCCTCGCCTCGAGCACCTTTTTCGCTGGAGCTTTGCCGTCCATACGATGGACATGACCCAGCCAGTGTAGTCGCTGCACAGTTATACGCCGAACTACGTCAATGTCATCGTAGAGCTCATACAGCTCGAGGTTCATTCGGATGCGATAGTCATCGCCGACTCGAACAGGACAGAATATTTTGCGAAGAACTTTTCTCTCGAACATCCCCAGAGCGGCTGCGTCAGTTTGCGAAACTACCCATGCCTCAGCGCCATAAAGCAGCACAGGTAGAACGAGCGTCTTGTAGAGTGTTAGTCAGTGTAAGTTAGAATGTTGTCGATCGAGAGAGGACTCTGGAACTTAGTTGCTTACTGAGCCCGTAGTAGTACCTATTAGCAATTATTGTTCTTCGCTTTATCTCGAGGCTGATTTCGTTGTTGGTATTAATGGCGGTGCCAAGGTAAACGAACTCCTTGACTACTTCAAAGTTATAGCTGCCGGATGAAACGTGGGAGTCTTAACGCCACGCTCCCTTGATTGTAGATATCGTATACTTTGTTTTACCCTCATTTATCGTCAAACCCACTTTGGCTGATTCCTTTTCGATAGCGGCGAAAGCAGCAGTAACATCTCTCTTGGTTCTGCCGACAATATCAATATCATCAGCATACGCAAGGAGCTCGACACCTTTATAAAAAAATGGTGCCATTACGATACACACCGGCCTTTCGTACGATCCCCTCCATGATGATGTTAAAGAGATCTCAAGACAGTGGATCGCCTGAAACCTCTTTCGGTATTGAAGGTTTCAGAGAGGTCATTTCCTACCTTGACGGAGCTGCGTGTGTTGCTCAACGTCATTATGCAAAGTCTTATCAACTTTGCAGGTATACCCTTCTCAGGCTATCGAACTCAGCTTTAAAATCGACAAAGAGATGGTGTGTGTCAATTTGATTTTCGTGGGTTTTCTCCAGGATTTGTCGTAGCGTGAAAATCTGGTCTGTGGTGGACTTTCTAGGTCGAAAGCCACACTGGTAAGGTCCAATCAGTGTTTTTGTAATCGGCTTTAATCTTTCACACAGTACGCTGGAGAGAACCTTATATGAGATGGAAATAAGACTGATACCTCTATAACTTGCGCAGATTGTTGGGTCTTCTTTCTTAAGTATAGGGCACAGTACGCTGAGGTTCCAATCGTCGGGCATGCTTTCTGCTAGCCATATTTTGCTGATGAGCTGATGCATGCGCCTTATCAATTCATCGCCGCCCGTTTTAAACAATTCAGCTGACAGGCCGTCAGCACCCGCTGCTTTATTGTTTTTGACTCGTTGGATAGCAACTCGAACCTCTTCATGGCTAGGTGGTGGTACTTCCACTCCGTCATCGTTGATTGGTGGCTTTGAACTGCGCTCTCCATGGGCGGCATTGGTGGAATCGTCGCCACTAAGTAAATTGGAGAAGTGCTGTCTCCACAATCTCAGCACACACTGTGTATCCGTATTCAGATCTCCATTTTCGTCTCTGCAAGTGGATGCTCTGCAAGGCTTGAAACCTTGGGTTAGACACTTAACCTGTTGATAGAGTTTTCGTGCATCCTTCTTGCCCTGGTATACCTCTAGTTCCTCACGCTCACGCTATTCCTGCTCTCTTTTCTTGCGTCTGAAAAGGCGCCTCTCTTCCTTCCTCTTTTCGCGGTAGTTTTCTCGCACGGCTCGCGTTGCAGCTGACTGCAGCGTTTTTTGTATATGCGGCGTTTTTTACTGCTGTCGCGATGCGACACTCCTGATCATACCATTGGTTCCGAGGTTGCGGGCGCCGGAAACCAATGACTTCTTCAGCGGCAGCGCGCATGGAGTGAGAGGTTGGTTGGTTGAGCTTAACCGAGAGTTGAGCGGAGTAGGCTTCGGCAGTCCGTTGTAATTGCAGCTTAGCGACATCTAGCTTTCGTTGCATTCCTGTGCGTATGTTCTTCGTATTGCATAATCGCATGCGGATCTTGGCTGCAACAAGATAATGGTCGGAATGTTGACCCCCCGAAATGTACGCACATCTAGAACACCAGAGGCATGCCTTCCGTCGAGTAGAACATGATCAATTTGGTTTCGCGTTTTTTGTTCCGGGGACAGCCAGGTGGCCTTGTGGATGTCGAGGTGCTTCAATCTGGTGCTCCTAACTACCATGTTTCGCGCCGCGACGAAGTTGATCAGACTTAGACCGTTGTTCGTGGAGGTCTCATGAAGACTGAACTGACCGACAGTGGGGCCAAAGATGCCTTCCCTTCCGACTTTTGCATTAAAATTGCCGAGGACTATTTTCACGTCATGGACCGGAAGGTGGTCATATTCGTACTCAAGACTAGCGTAGAAAGCATCCTTAACGGCTTCGTCCTTTTCCTCCGTCGGGGCGTGCACGCAAATAAGGCTGATGTAGAAAAAGTTTGCCTTGATGCGGATCGTGGCCAATCTTTCGTTCACAGGTGTGAACCGGGAAACAAGGTGGCGTAGTTTCCGGCTAACGACGAATCCACATGCGAATCCGCGCTTCTCCGCATGGCAGCTGTAGTAGATATCGCAGTGTGCTTGTGCAGAGCAGCCTTGCCCTTTCCATCGCATTTCCTGGATGGCGGTGATGTCAGATTTCATTGTTTTGAGGGCTTCCGCCAGTTGGATAATGGCCTTCCCTATAAAGGGTCCGGACATTCCAAGTGCAAGTCCGTAAATGATTGTCCGTTTTTCATTTGCGGTGATCGTCAACGTAATTGGGGTACTTATCCGAGGCTGGTTTAGTTTTCATTGGGCAGTAGTAATGTGGTGGGACCCAAACCCTGCGCACATTCCATGTTTAAGGTCTATGGAGCGACCCGCCGCTCAAATTAGCCGTCAAACTGACGGATGCCAGTTTGCCGTTGCCCAGGGAACACCACGCGGAGGTTTGAGTAGACTTGAGACGATTTCGACATGGATAATGCTGGCCTCGCCAGGTTGAGGCGGTCAGACACGTTGCCATGTGAAGGTTCGCCCCCTGTTCCCACTGTTAATAAATTAATGCTGATAGCAAATATCGACTCTAGTAGGATGTTTATGGTTGTTTATGGGAACAGCAAGGATATTTTGAAAAAAAAATTTTTTTAAAGTAAATATAAAATAAACTGAAAATAAAAACTAATATATTTTTGAAAAATTAAATTTAAAATAATCGGTAGGATCCTTTTTGTTCAAGGGAGCATCAAGGATGTTTAAAAAAAAAAAATTATAAAATAAAATGACTCAATAAAACATAACAAAAAAAAAATTTTGTGAAATCAATCGGTAGGCTTCGATTGTAACAGGTTCAAGTGCTTGTTGCGATAACGACAGCAGAAAGTCAATTACAACAAGTTCCAAGTGCTTGGTGTAATTGCAAAAGAAACAAAACCAAAGCCGATACCCAACAGATTCAAGTGTGTCTGTTGGAATATTTGGCCATTGTTTCCGGGGTTAGAGAAATGAACAATAAAATATTAAATCTAATATCGGAAGTAACAATGTTATATAAAAAGAGTCTTAAAACACAAACGAAATTTATTGTTAAAACTTAAAACGTTTCGGATTTTTAACTCTAACGAGAGTTAATCAAGGTATTTATTTTTCTTTTACTTTTTTTAAGAGCGGCATTTTTGCTATAAAATCGAAGAGCCGATTGAGGCATTGGTTTTCGTTACAAGGCTATCTTGCCAGCACTAATCTAACAACATACCTCTCGTACCTTCCATAGTACCTGACATTGAAAAAAAAATTATTTTTATTGTTTTTGATCACGGAAGTTCAATTCCGTAATATAATATTATGTAGAGTAAGACAATTTGCCACTATTGAAGAATTTTACTTATTAATTAAATCAAATTATCTAAGGGGGACCACGTATACTTCAGCTATAATAGAGTTGTCAAAATGCGTTTTAGAGCCAGGGGAGAAACTGCAAATATTTGCAAGCAGATTAAGCACAATAGAATCCAGAGGGAAAGATTGCATAGGAGAAGAGAAAGGGCTGTTAAGCCAATTGAACAAGGCAGTAGTGACGACATTCAAAGTAGGATTGAGTGACCCAAGCTTAAGGACCGTGGTGCTAACGAAGGAAGGGAGAATTTTAGACGAGCTAGTGACCAAGGCCGCGGAAATAGATTATATGCTGATGAACGGAAATCAGTCTGGATTCAGGGCATCACAGCAGAGGCAGGTGTATGCATTGGTAGACGAGAGTTGTTAGGGGAGCAGACAGAGTAGATACCACAATAATAGAAGTTTACCAGAGAAGGATGCTAGGGCCAGCATTAAATGCTCTCGTTCTGTGGGAAAAACGGACATACAAGAGATGAGTGTTTAATCAGGAAAAATACTCCATATTGCGAGGAATGCCAGGAATACGGTCATGAAAATGGATGCAAGTGTGCCCAAGAGTTCAGTCCTACGAACGGCCACATGCAAGAAAAGAGTTCTGAGAGTAAGAATAATAGAAGAGTCAATACAGGAAACCCATTCAGAAATAATGGGGACAAGAGTTTCGGTAGGGAACAAAAACAAATTGTGCAATGTAATTGGTGCAACAAAACACGACATACGGAAGGAGACTGCTACACGAAGAAGAATCAGATTTACCGGCAGGGAAACTTCCAGTAGCCCAGCAAAGGCCTTTAAGCTGTCTTTGATCAACCGATCGATTTCTTTGATCAAACACTTATGTTGAGTATAATGTATCTACATACATAAAAATGAATGTATTTAAACCGATAAACCAATTTTTATGACATTTTCAGGAAAACTGTAGCAAAGTCTCGAGTGTCTTGAGCTTGGTGCCGATCGAACCAATGGGCAGGCATTAGACAAGAGCATGGCAACTCCCTTTGGAGTTATAGGTCGCACAGCCTCGGAATTCGGTATTTGAATAAGGGAAATCCGCCCTTTATTGATAAATCAAATAGAATTAAAATACAAATTTAAATTTTAGCCTTTTTGCAATATACGCGGTATTGCAAGTGGCTGATACGCGGTATTACACGCCCAACAACGATATATAGTTCTTTCCTTGCCTCAATCATTTCATAATTATCTTTAGCCGATACCTTCCCTTTTTAATAAAACAAAAACTTTACATAAACTACAGTTGTGGAACAGTGCGGGTAAAAGAATTAATGTATAAATTGCTTGAATAAATAAAATTTAAATGTTTCTCCAAGATAATATTCTACAATCATAAGTTTTTAATAACTTTTCATTTCTGACCTGTGGTTCCATATTCTAGATTTGTCAATATGTAAGCCTGTTAAAAAAAGTGCCTGGCGAAGCGGGCGGGGGTTCAGCTAGTACTTTATAATAATTGGAAAATCAATAATAAGAAGGAAACTTTATTGCCTTGCAGAACAGCATTACGATATTATAAAACATCCGACGAAATATATTGAAGAAAAATGGAATATATATTCCTGATTTTTCAATGCTAATGCGGTATAAAATCTAAACTGCAATGTGTGAAACAGAAAAAATCAAATGTCATTTTTAAGTATAGTCCATTAAACCAGCAAACCCCTACGCACGACCCCCGAGGTGCTTTTTTAAAATTATGGCATTTTCCAAAATTATGGGGCTTTCTTTTAAATTTTTTAGTAAAAAGTTAAAAAAAAGAGATAGATTTTCGCGCGCTTTTTTGTCTAAAAAAAAAAGGAAAAGTAGGTACTTGAATTTAGGTAGGATGCTTAAAGGGCAAAATTACGAACAGAATGCACTAAGGTTCATTGAAATTGAACCAATAGAATTCGAGTTATCTATCGAACCGTTTTTAAAAAACTAGTTTCGAGGAAATCGCAGTTAAAGTTTTTCTTTTTCGAAATTTTGCTTATATTTTAAAATTATCGGTTGATAGCACTTACTATTATTTAATCTGCAATGGCAGACACCGATTTAAAAAGATGTATGTATATTCTAGAAACTCTCAAAAACACATTGTTTTTATTCAAAAGTCAAAATTGAATGAACTTTTCAAATTCGTGGAAATGAATAACACTTTATTAGATATATGGGTCGAAAGTTTGACCTTTTTTGTTCTTTGCGCAAATTTTTCACATTCAGAATTTTTTTTCAAATTTGAAATGGTCCTGTAAATAAACGAATAAAGATATTTTATTGCTGTTTTTTCCTTGAACATGGGTATTGTAATCTCTAATGATAAAAACCACTACAATTTTCAAATCGTTTACTGTTTGACCACAATAGCTATGGTCAGTTAATCCAAATTTTTCACGTTTTTCCAAAAGATTCGTGAATGACATGCATAAAATGAATCCTTGAAGTATCCTCTTTACATCCATATATGATATTCTGCCGGGCTCTGCCGGACGTTGAACAAACTTGTCATTTGAAGAAAAAATGACGATGTTTCCTGATATGTAATTGTGGTTTCATAATTTACTTATGCACTAAACAAAATAGTATAACTTAAGGCGGTCTTCTCATTCAAAACCCGTTTTTTGGACCCTTTTTAAAAAAATTCTTATTTGAAAACGCAAAGAATAATTGAAAACTTTTTTTATTTATTGTATTACAAAAGGTTCAAAGTAAATAAAAAAATTTTTTTTGCCTCGATACGTGGGCTGTTCAAAAAGTAATGAGACTTCAAAGTTGGTGGTGAAAAAAAAAGTGTCGTCACGGCGGCCACGATTCCGGGTCTCCGGAGCGTCTGAAATGAAAAAAAAAACGGGGTTATAATCAGTATAGATGTAATTCTCGGGTGAACCTCAAGCTTAATTTTGTGATTTTTTTTGACAAAATGGCGGCCATTCAAAAAAAAAATTTCAATTTCGGGTTTTTTTTTTTAGTTTAATGTAAAAAAAAATAGTAAAAAATTTTTTAAAATTATGGTCGAAGTTCACCCGAGAATGGTGACAATTCTGCGTCGATTCCATTTTGTTTCATGAAAATCGGTTCAGTTGAACTGGAGATATCATGGCCGCCAGTTCGAAAAACGTGGGTTCGAGATAAACGCGTTTAAAGTTTGAAGTAATTTTTTTGGGAAAAAAAAAAAAATCAAAAATGTTTAAATGCAGTTTTAAAGAGCTGACAATTTTTACTTACAAATATTAGTCGGCGATGGCAGCTCCATACAGGCCACCTTCCTCTTTTTCGTAGAAATTGCTATCTGCTGCCCTCTCTGCTCTGCGAGCCGTTCTGCCAGCTTTTGATGATGCCGCAGCTCGAGTCTCTGATCGGTTCAATCTGTCTTCATTGCGAGATAGTGCGTATTCGTATGCGTTTTTGCCAATCGCAATACCCATCAAACCCATAATTTTAAGTATGGGTATAAAACCGTCGTTGAAGAGGCACGTTGCAATGAAATTGGCCACTTCGATGGTGCGTGCGCCTGAGTTGATGTGTTTGGGCGAAAGTGACCAAAGAACAGAATTGTAGGACTCATTGGAGTTCTGAGTTTCAGATCCAAGGCATCTTTCAAGCAAATTATCTGCCGACAGCGCTTCGTAAGCTGGTTTTATTACCTCCATCACCATCTTGTCCATCAGACCTTGCTTCACAAAAAAGGCTGCATCTTCTAAAGTATTTCGAATTTCTAAAAATCCTTTTAGGGGCATAATAACTACCCAAGCTATAAATAAATGCAAAAAAAAAAGTTGAAAAAAAAAGTTGCTCAATGAGAAGACCCCCTTAAAGTTTTATGCACTATTTCTTTATTTTTGTACATTCTAAATATGACAATGACATTATGGTATATAAAAAAAAAAATTATTTTTGTCACCACTTTTCGAATTTTTGCAAATATCTTCAATTTTCTATGGATATTGCGTCAAGTTTACTTTTAATTAAAAGTGTACAATTATGTTTCCCTTACGACAGTTGTTGACTAAAGTCAAAATAATTTTTTTAAGCTCCTAAATAACCATTGCATTTAAAAAAATATTAAAAATATTGTTCCAAATAATAGTTACTTTTTTTTTTTATCAGTCAATTTTAATTGAATATAATAGATTTCTGCTAAAAAAATGCAAACTTCTAATACTGAAGAATCAGCTGTTAATAGGTTAACATCGTTGTTTTGTTTTGTTGTTGTTCTTATTGTTTACTGTAAGTTCTCATTTCATGCTTTTGGATTAGTTTTGCCAAAAATCAGCTGACTTTTAGCTGAAAAAAAAATTGGCTTGCTTACTTTAAAATTTAAAGTTAAAATAGCGCGAGTTTGTGGCACATTTTTATTAAAAAATAATAATTTAACAATTTCTATTGAACATATATCATTTATTTGCATAGAAAGTAAAACAAGTGAAGGAAATTTAAATTTAAATGAATGTGAATACTGGAAGATGTGCGTGCAAAGATTTGCAGAAAATTAAATGTGTCTATCAGTGATGAAGCATTTGACCACTTAAAGCTAAGCAATTTCTACAAAAATTTTTTGAGGAAATGGAAGAGCTGCTATTCATCGAAAAAATCATTTACCAAAATATAAACACACTATTTGGTATTATAGCATTCTTAACTTTCGGAAAGAAGAAAAACAAATAGAAAGTGATGTGGTCAAAGAAGTTGGGCGACCAAGAAAGTCTTTTGAGGAGTCTGCACAGTCCACTAAGCGCAAGAGAATACATGATCTCTCTGAAGAAATAAGTTTAATCGAAGGATTCGAAATCGTACTACACCACTTACTAAATCGAAAGCATATGATGCAATATTGATTCTCAAAACCCTGCAAAATAATAATTCTGAGGAAATAATAAAACTAAAAAGAGTTCTTGATTCTTCAATAGCGGAACCTTCTGAATACAAGCAGCTGAAGCAATCGGTTTATATATGGATCTTAAATTGTCGTGTCGTAAATATAATATATTAAGGTCATCTCTGTTGAAGAAAAACTATAAAGGTCTACCATCATATTTGAAACTAACAGCTAAGAAAAAACTTTGTGTGCCGGAGCAATTAACTGTTACTGCAATCTCTGCTCAATTTCCACTGCAGTCAATTTTGGACCATACGGAAAAAAAATTTGTAGATCGATAAAATATAAAAACGAATTCGATTTCTCTGGTTTGATACAATATTCCAAATGGGGCTGTGATGGGTCCTCTGGACAAAGTCAGTACACACAGAAACTAGGCAAGTCCATTCAATTGCATTGATTATTCCAAATTATTGATATTACACGTTTTCTTTATAGATTATGAGTTCAGTGATTCTCATATGTTCATGATGTCTATGGTACCTCTTTGCAAAGTAAGAGATTCAGCATCTTCATCAAAAAATCCAGAAAGTTCTCTGCGATATTGTCGGCCGATTGAATTCTCATATAAAAAAAGAAACAGCGGATCTTATCAAAGAACAGCATGAATATATGAAGGAGGAAATCAAAAATCTTAAAGCCACGGAATATGAAATGAAAAATAGCAAACTAAGAATTTTTCATAACATTAAATTAACCATGATTGATGTTAAAGTTGCGCAAGTTATTTCAGGCAAATTTTGATTCTGGATTATGTTGACTTTTCACTTTATTTTTTTTTTTATGGAAGCTCATCTTCTAAAGCTTGCACCGTATGCCATGCGACACAAGCCCAAGGCAATAGAACAATTGAGGCTATGTATAAACATGAACTTTCACCACTTCATGCGAGAATTAGGTTCATGGAACATTCTCTCCACATAGCTTACGACATAAAGTTTGAGAATTTTAAATATTTTACGCTTGATTTCAAAACAAAAAATTTAAAAAAAAAAAACAACCGACTACAAAATCACTATGAAGTAAGAAATAATTTTAAAAATACTTTTCCTTTTAATTTCTTGGTCATATTTGATAATTTATTTAAACATATTATTATATATGAAATTTTATTATCTTAATTTTCTTCTTATTAGTTTTATTATCATAAATATATTAATTTCTTGATGAATACAAAAGCTTTTAAGGTCGGCGCTGAATAATCAGACTTTTAATCAGAAGCGCCAACTTCAAAGCATTTGTCAAGAAATTAATATATTGATGATGATAAAACTAATAAGAAAAAAAATAAGATAATAAGATTTCATATATAATAATATGTTTAAATAAATTATCAAATATGACCAAGAAATTAAAAGGAAAAGTATTTTTAAAATAATTTTTTACTTTATAGTGATTTTGTAGTCGGTTGTTTTTTTTTTAAAAAATTTTTATTTCTTCCTTTTTAGAGAATATGATAAATTTTCAAAAAAAGTGTATAAACAACATAAATACAATTGTTCCGAAAAAATTTGTTCTATTAAATTCTGAAAGTTTGTTGGTTATTCCAAATATCTGCCTCTTAAATTTAAATTAGATGTCACATGTTTTGAAATTATTATACCCATTCTTGTAACGAGTTTTATTACCCTAGTGTCAATATTATTCGAGATAGTGTTTTTCTAATATTGCCACGCCCCTTTGTTTAATAAGCGCCCACTTTCTTGAGCGTTATTTCCAATAATTGTGCCTACCCCTGTACTTTATTTCAGTACCCCAGCGTCAATATGAACTGCGATAGTGTTTATCTAGTATTGCCACGCCCATTTTTTGAATAACGCATTCTTTATTGACCATAATTTTTAATAATTCTGCCTACCCCTGTACTTCAATAAATTTCAGTGCCCTAGTGTCAATATTATTCGAGATACACTGTTTTTCTAATATTGCCACGCCCAGTAATCGCAAGCCGCCCACTTTCTTCACCGTAATTTTTACTAATAATGCCTACCCCTATACCAAACTGCAGTACCATAGTATCAATACTATTTGAGATATACTCTTTTTCAAATATTGCCACGCCCATTTGTCAAATAACGCCCATTTTCTTGACCGGCATTTGTCTTAACTGTGTCTACCCCTACACTAAATTTCAGTACCCTAGTGTCCATATTATTCGAGATACAGTGTTTTTATAATATTGCAACGCCCATTTGTCGATTAACCCCCACTTTATTAACCATAATTTGTAATAATAACGCCTACCTCTATACTAAATTGCAGTACTCTAGTCTCAAAATTATTCAAGATACACTGTTTTTCTAATATTGCCACGCCCATTTGTCGAATTACACCCATTTTCTTGCCCGTAATTTTTAATAATTGTGCCTACCCCTACACTAAATTGCAGTACCCTAGTGTCACTATTATTCGAGATACAGTAGTATCTAGTATTGCGAGATCTATTATTGCCACACCCATATCTCGAATACCGCCCACTTTTTTACGGGCACCTCCATGCTTATGACATCTATCTGTTCCCCAAAAATTATGGCAATCAGGCATATGGTTTAGGAGTTATCGATGTACGTACATTTAAAAAAATAAAAAAACAGAGAAACCGACGAACTTGAGAACCTCCTCCTTTTTGAAGTCGGTTAAAAACACGAAGGAATAAGCAAAAATAATGGAAGAATTCAGAAAAACAGAAAAACAAAGAATTCAAAACGAATTCAGGGATGCGATTGGGCTACGAGTGCATTTTTCGAAACAAGGCTCGGGAAACAGCAATGACGGCAACTGCTCGGCGTTTTTTCAAGATGTGGAAACAACAAAAAACATTACAAAACTTGATGGAGACCTACTTAGTCGCTTTAGGGAAATTTTAAATGATATAAACTCCTGACACCTAATCGATGGTGACAAATTTGGAAAATTTGCATGAGATACTCTTAATTTGTATAACTCTTTATATGGCGAATGGAGATATCTTACTCCAACCGTACATAAAGCCTTATGTCATGGAGAGAGACTCATAAACCATCACTTCTTCGCTATAAGAGAGTTATTTGAAGAGGCCCAGGAGGCAAAAAATAAGGAATATAAAAATTTTAGATTATCTGATACCAGAAAAAATAGCAGAGAAAACCAGAACATGGATTTCATTACTATTTTGATGATTTCGTCAGATCCGTTAATAACATCGGTTAGAAGTATTGAGAAAATGCCATATTCTGGAGATTATGACGATATATTCGGTGAAATAGAAGAATTGATTCAAAAGAAGATATATATCAAATTCGAGTTTTATTCTTGTTTTTTACTTGAAAGTAATTTGTTGCAATTGAATTGGTTATAGAGGAAAACAGAACATTAAACTAATGTATGAATTATTGATTTTTATTTAATTGATATATAAGTTTTGGTAGCTTCTGGGTTTAACCTAGAATAAAATAGCGGAGAAAAAGGAAAATTTGGTTTTTATTTCAAATAAAATTTTACATTGATGATTAATAAACTAAAGATTTACTAAAGATTAAAAACTAAAGAATTAATAAAATCATCTAATTTTACTTTATATTTGAAAGGCGTATTTTTAAAGGAACTTTGAGCAACAACGGGTTAAGAAATTAGAAAAATTTAAATGCATTTTAATTTTCTTATTCTGTTAGAAATGATATCATTTCAAACATTTAAGCAATAAGAGGATTCTATGAGTTTTGACATTTTTTTAATTAAGTTACAGGCAACCCTACCAAGGCACCTACGATTTTTTGAACATATTTCTTCTATTTTCTTAAGCGCATCGATTTTCAACAAAACAAAAAAAAAAGAAATTAAATATTCCCATCCGCGAAAAAATTTTATAATTTCAATTACGCAATCAACGGAATACTTTGTTTGGTGAGAATGGGACAACCCAGCAAACCCCCCCTTTCGCTGTTTTGTCAAGCGTTTTTTCTGTGTTCTAGTGGAATAGATTTACAAAAAAAAAAAAAAATTTTGAAAATATCTTTATAAAATACAGGTTTTGTTACCTAGGAAGCACAAACTTATTTTTTAGTTGACTTTGGGGCAACGCCACTAAGCTCCCCTCCGCTCAAATGAACTTATATTTTACATTTCTGTAGCTAGATCGATTTCCAATCCGTTCAAAAGTTACAGAATTTCGATCACCCAGGGAGCATTTCGTGACACTGTGCGCCGTTCTTCGGTTGGTGCGTTACAAGTTTGGCGGTTCCCACAGGGTGCCTATAAATTTTATTTTATAAAGATCGACTGTAACTCTTGTTTATTAATCTAGTAGAAACGTAACGTAATTTGAGGATTTTTTTTTGAGCGAACGTAAATCTTTTTTGAAAAAATCTTTTGTGGTATTTATTAGTGTATATTTCAAGAACAATAATTATACAATTTTTTCGATGAAAAATAATTCAAAATGGCGGTAATTCAAAAACCAAAAAATTATTAACCTCGATGAAATTTGGGGCCTTGTAGATTTCCGATTTTAATTAAACCCTTTAAAAAAAAAATGGCGATCCTTTCAAAAAAACCCTGTTTTTCCTCCTTTTTCTTTTGCTTTAACGTTAAAAAAATAATGATAATAGACTTTTTTGGAAAAAAACGCTTCCTGAATTGCTTTAAATTATATTGAATAAACTTTAAATTTACCCCGTCAAACATCGAAATCGGTCAAGTCGTTGAAGCGGAATCATGTACAGCGCGGAAAAAAAGGTGTTTTGAGAAAAAGGCGTTTAAAGTTTGACAAAGAAAGAGTCGTAAGTAATGTTTGTTTTTTGACACTTACATCTAATCAGCTATTCCAGCACCATACAGGGTCCCTTCCTCATTCTCAAAGAGCATGTTTTGCTGCACCAGGGCGCCAATTTTTTCGATTCTGGCTTTTTTTGCAAACTCCAAGAGTTTCTCCTCCGCTGACTTCACACGCCGGTCGTCAGTCATCGCACCGAAGTTTACGCAGTTTGTCCTGATGACGATTCTTAATGTCTGCATAGTTTTTAATATGGATGAATAGCCTTTATTAAAGATGCTGGAATATATATGCTGCTGTTCTGATAGTTTGTTCACCACAATGAAGGTGTTTGGGGATCATGGATCATGTTTTGCTGCACCAGAGCGCCAATTTTTTCGATTCTGGCTTTTTTTGCAAACTCCAAGAGTTTCTCCTCCGCTGACTTCACACGCCGGTCGTCAGTCATCGCACCGAAGTTTACGCAGTTTGTCCTGATGACGATTCTTAATGTCTGCATAGTTTTTAATATGGATGAATAGCCTTTATTAAAGATGCTGGAATATATATGCTGCTGTTCTGATAGTTTGTTCACCACAATGAAGGTGTTTGGGGATCAGTTTCCACAGGCAAGAGTTAAAAGATTGTCGTTTTGTGTTTCTACCTGTGCATCTTTGCAGTAAATAATCACTTCAAAGAGCTTCATATATGGGTCGAATTGCTTCTGAAACCGATTTTTGAAGGGCAGGTTCCTGGTAGAAATCGGCGAGTTCATTCCTGGCTTCTGCAACACGCCACTTACCTGGTGGGCAGTTTTCATATTTCTGCTCTTCATCCGTGGAACATTTGTGATCGAACGTTGCCCACACAGATTTTTTTTTATCTCTTCGGCCGAATCAGGGTGTCGTCTAGTGGCAAGTCAATAGTACAAAGTCAAATCTTTTATTAATTTGTCTGTCAATTTTTCTGTACCTTTACCTCCAATTCCTTTATGTTGTTTCCTGGACGTGATTTATACATTTTTTCTTCTGAGCAATAAGGTCGTCGTAAGGGTCACAGTTGACGAGAGCTAGGAAAGTTTTTATGTCACCGTCGCCGATATATGTAGCAAATTTCATGCCGTGCGATTATGATCGACAAAACATTTCCTTCATAGAATCTACCTACATCTTACCAGCACTTCCAGTGTCATTTATGCTGCAATATTCTTCATGAGTTTCATACAACATATCGTAAACATTATTTCCTTTTTTGCTGGCCCAGTTACTTCAGCTTGGGCAGAATGACGACTTAAGGGAGTATTCCTGGTTGGAAGGCTGTTTTTGGACCCTTTTTGGAAAACTTCTGATTTGAAAGCGCAAAGAGTTATTTAAATTCTGTTTTTTTATTGTATTAAGAACATATTAAATTATATAAAAAAATTTTTCCTTTGTACGAGGGCTGTTCAAAAAGTTGTCGGCCTTCAAAGTTGGGTGTTGAAAAAAAACGTATGCTACTTGCAGCCCAGATAACTCGACTTCGGTTCATCTGAAATGGAAAAAGTAAACGGCATTAGATTCAGTATAGATGTAGTTCTAGTCCCTACCTCAATCATAATTTTGCGATTATTTTTTAAAAAATGGCGGGCATTGAAAATTGAAAAACCGATTTTGGATCTTTTTTTGTAGTTTAGTGCAAACAAGGGGCACAGGGGGGCGAACCTTCACATGGCAACGTGTCTGACCGCCTCAACCTGCCGAGGCCAGCATTATCCATGTCGAAATCGTCTCAAGTCGACTCAAACCTCCACGTGGTGTTCCCTGGGCAACGGCAAACTGGCATCCGTCAGTTTGACGGCTAATTTGAGCGGCGGGTCACTCCATAGACCTTAAACATGGAATGTGCGCAGGGTTTGGGTCCCGCCACATTACTACTGCCCAATGAAAACTAAACCAGCCTCGGATAAGAACCCCAATTACGTTGACGACCACCGCAAACGAAAAACGGACAATGATTTACGGATATGCACCTGGAATGTCCGAACCCTTTATAGGGAAGGTGCCATTATCCAACTGGCGGAAGCCCTCAAAACGATAAAGGCTGACATCACCGCCATCCAGGAAATGCGATGGAAATGGCAAGGCTGCTCTAAACAAGCACACTGTGATATCTACTACAGCTGCCATGCGGTGAGGCGCGAATTTGGATGTGGATTCGTTGTTAGCCGGAAACTACGCCACCTTGTTTCCCGGTTCACACCTGTCAACGAAAGATTGGCCACGATCCGCATCAAGGCAAAATTTTTCTCCATCAGCCTTATTTGCGCGCACGCCCAGACGGAGGAAAAGGACGAAGCCGTCAAAGACGCTTTCTACGCTAGTCTTGAGGACGTATACGACCACCTTCCGGTCCATGACGTGAAAATAGTCCTCGGCGATTTTAATGCGAAAGTCGGAAGGGAAGGCATCTTTGGCCCCACTGTCGGTCAGTTCAGTCTTCATGAGACCTCCACGAACAACGGTCTAAGACTGATTGACTTCGCCGCGGCGCGAAACATGGTAGTTAGTAGCACCAGATTTAAGCACCTCAACATCCACAAGGCCACCTGGCTGTCCCCGGATCAAAAAACGCGAAACCAAATTGATCATGTTGTAATCGATGGAAGGTATGCCTCTAGTGTTCTAGATGTGCGTACATTTCGGGGGTTCAACATTGACTCCGACCATTATCTTGTTGCAGCCAAGATCCGCATGCGATTATGCAATGCGAAGAACATTCGCACAGGAATGCAACGAAAGCTAGATGTCGCTAAGCTGCAATTACAACGGACTGCCGAAGCCTACTCCGCTCAACTCTCGGTTAAGCTCAACCAACCAACCTCTGGACCCAACGAAGCCGGCGGACTTTGGGCGCATATATCCCACTCCATGCGCGCTGCCGCTGAAGAAGTCATTTGTTTCCGGCGCCCGCAACCTCGGAACCAATGGTACGATTAGGAGTGTCGCATTGCGACAGCAGTAAAAAACGCCGCATACAGAAAAACGCTGCAGTCAGCTGCAACGCGAGCCGTGCGAGAAAACTACCGCGAAAAGAGGAAGGAAAAGCGGCGCCTTTTCAGACGCAAGAAAATAAAGCAGGAAAAGCGTGAGCTTGAGGAACTAGAGGTATACCAGGGCAAGAAGGATGCACGAAAACTCTATCAACAGGTTAAGCGTCTAACCCAAGCTTTCAAGCCCGGAGCATCCACTTGTAGAGACGAAAATGGAGATCTGAATACGGATACGCAGTGTGTGCTGAGATTGTGGAGACGGCACTTCTCCAATTTACTTACTGGCGACGATTCCACCAATGCCGCCCATGGAGAGCGCAGTTCAGAGCTACCAATCAACAATGACGGAGTGGAAGTACCACCACCTAGCCATGATGAGGTTCGAGTTGCTATCCAACGACTCAAAAACAACAAAGCAGCGGGTGCTGACGGCCTGTCAGCTGAATTGTTTAAAACCGGCGGCGATGAATTGATAAGGCGCATGCATCAGCTCATCAGCAAAATATGGCTAGCAGAAAGCATGCCCGGTGATTGGAACCTCAGCGTACTGTGCCCTATACTTAAGGAATTAGACCCAACAATCTGAGCAAGTTATAGAGGTATCAGTCTTATTTCCATCGCATATAAGGTTCTCTCAAGCGTACTGTGTGAAAGATTAAAGCCGATTACAAAAACACTAATTGGACCTTATCAGTGTGGCTTTCGACCTGGTAAGTCCACCATAGACCAGATTTTCACGCTACGACAAATCCTGGAGAAAACCCACGAAAATCAAATTGACACACACCATTTCTTTGTCGATTTTAAAGCTGCGTTCGATAGCCCGAGAAGGGATTGCCTATACGCAACAATGTCTGAGTTCGGTATACCTGCAAAGTTGATCAGACTTTGCAGAATGACGTTGAGCAACACACGCAGCTCCGTCAAGGTAGGAAATGACCTCTCCGAAACCTTCAATACCGAAAGAGGTTTCAGGCAAGGCGATCCACTGTCTTGCGATCTCTTTAACATCATCATGGAGGGGATCGTACGAAAGGCCGGTGTGCATCGTAATGGCACCATTTTCTACAAAGGCGTCCAGCTCCTTGCGTTCGCTGATGATATTGATATTGTCGGCAGAATCAAGAGAGAAGTTACCGCTGCTTTCGCCGCTATTGAAAAGGAATCAGCCAAAGTGGGTTTGACAATAAATGAGGGCAAAACAAAATATATGCTGTCTACAAACAAAGGAGCTCGGCGTTTAGACTCCCACGTTTCATCCGGCAGGTATAACTTTGAAGTAGTCAAGGAGTTCGTTTACCTTGGCACCGTCATTAATACCAAAAACGAAATCAGCCTGGAGATAAAGCGAAGAACAATAATTGCTAATAGGTGCTACTACGGGCTCAGTAAGCAACTAAGTTCCAGAGCCCTCTCTCGATCGACAAAACTAACACTCTACAAGACGCTCGTTCTACCTGTGCTGCTTTATGGCGCTGAGGCATGGGTAGTTTGGAAACTGACGCAGCCGCTCTGGGGGTGTTCGAGAGAAAAGTTCTTCGCAAAATCTTCGGTCCTGTTCGAGTCGGCGATGACTATCGCATCCGAATGAACCACGAGCTGTATGAGCTCTACGATGACATTGACGTAGTTCGGCGTATAACTGTGCAGCGACTACGCTGGCTGGGTCATGTCCATCGTATGAACGACGAAGCTCCAGCGAAAAAGGTGCTCGAGGCGAGGGTCGATGGTCAACGACGACGAGGGAGACCATGCCTCCGATGGATGGACCAGGCTGAGGAATCCCTAACCGCACTTGGTGTATCCGATTGGAGAAGGCGCGCGCAAAGCAGAGGCGCCTGGCGAGAGCTGATGAGGTCGGTTGAAACCCGGACACGGGTAGTTACGACCAACTAAGTAAGTAAGTAAGTGCAAACAAAATAGTAAAAAATTGTTTAAAATTGTGATTGAGGTAGTGACCAGAATGGCCCCAATTTTGCGTCGATTGCACTTTGTTTCACTAGAGGTATACCAGGGCAAGAAGGATGCACGAAAACTCTATCAACAGGTTAAGCGTCTAACCCAAGCTTTCAAGCCCGGAGCATCCACTTGTAGAGACGAAAATGGAGATCTGAATACGGATACGCAGTGTGTGCTGAGATTGTGGAGACGGCACTTCTCCAATTTACTTACTGGCGACGATTCCACCAATGCCGCCCATGGAGAGCGCAGTTCAGAGCTACCAATCAACAATGACGGAGTGGAAGTACCACCACCTAGCCATGATGAGGTTCGAGTTGCTATCCAACGACTCAAAAACAACAAAGCAGCGGGTGCTGACGGCCTGTCAGCTGAATTGTTTAAAACCGGCGGCGATGAATTGATAAGGCGCATGCATCAGCTCATCAGCAAAATATGGCTAGCAGAAAGCATGCCCGGTGATTGGAACCTCAGCGTACTGTGCCCTATACTTAAGGAATTAGACCCAACAATCTGAGCAAGTTATAGAGGTATCAGTCTTATTTCCATCGCATATAAGGTTCTCTCAAGCGTACTGTGTGAAAGATTAAAGCCGATTACAAAAACACTAATTGGACCTTATCAGTGTGGCTTTCGACCTGGTAAGTCCACCATAGACCAGATTTTCACGCTACGACAAATCCTGGAGAAAACCCACGAAAATCAAATTGACACACACCATTTCTTTGTCGATTTTAAAGCTGCGTTCGATAGCCCGAGAAGGGATTGCCTATACGCAACAATGTCTGAGTTCGGTATACCTGCAAAGTTGATCAGACTTTGCAGAATGACGTTGAGCAACACACGCAGCTCCGTCAAGGTAGGAAATGACCTCTCCGAAACCTTCAATACCGAAAGAGGTTTCAGGCAAGGCGATCCACTGTCTTGCGATCTCTTTAACATCATCATGGAGGGGATCGTACGAAAGGCCGGTGTGCATCGTAATGGCACCATTTTCTACAAAGGCGTCCAGCTCCTTGCGTTCGCTGATGATATTGATATTGTCGGCAGAATCAAGAGAGAAGTTACCGCTGCTTTCGCCGCTATTGAAAAGGAATCAGCCAAAGTGGGTTTGACAATAAATGAGGGCAAAACAAAATATATGCTGTCTACAAACAAAGGAGCTCGGCGTTTAGACTCCCACGTTTCATCCGGCAGGTATAACTTTGAAGTAGTCAAGGAGTTCGTTTACCTTGGCACCGTCATTAATACCAAAAACGAAATCAGCCTGGAGATAAAGCGAAGAACAATAATTGCTAATAGGTGCTACTACGGGCTCAGTAAGCAACTAAGTTCCAGAGCCCTCTCTCGATCGACAAAACTAACACTCTACAAGACGCTCGTTCTACCTGTGCTGCTTTATGGCGCTGAGGCATGGGTAGTTTGGAAACTGACGCAGCCGCTCTGGGGGTGTTCGAGAGAAAAGTTCTTCGCAAAATCTTCGGTCCTGTTCGAGTCGGCGATGACTATCGCATCCGAATGAACCACGAGCTGTATGAGCTCTACGATGACATTGACGTAGTTCGGCGTATAACTGTGCAGCGACTACGCTGGCTGGGTCATGTCCATCGTATGAACGACGAAGCTCCAGCGAAAAAGGTGCTCGAGGCGAGGGTCGATGGTCAACGACGACGAGGGAGACCATGCCTCCGATGGATGGACCAGGCTGAGGAATCCCTAACCGCACTTGGTGTATCCGATTGGAGAAGGCGCGCGCAAAGCAGAGGCGCCTGGCGAGAGCTGATGAGGTCGGTTGAAACCCGGACACGGGTAGTTACGACCAACTAAGTAAGTAAGTAAGTGCAAACAAAATAGTAAAAAATTGTTTAAAATTGTGATTGAGGTAGTGACCAGAATGGCCCCAATTTTGCGTCGATTGCACTTTGTTTCACTAGAGGTATACCAGGGCAAGAAGGATGCACGAAAACTCTATCAACAGGTTAAGCGTCTAACCCAAGCTTTCAAGCCCGGAGCATCCACTTGTAGAGACGAAAATGGAGATCTGAATACGGATACGCAGTGTGTGCTGAGATTGTGGAGACGGCACTTCTCCAATTTACTTACTGGCGACGATTCCACCAATGCCGCCCATGGAGAGCGCAGTTCAGAGCTACCAATCAACAATGACGGAGTGGAAGTACCACCACCTAGCCATGATGAGGTTCGAGTTGCTATCCAACGACTCAAAAACAACAAAGCAGCGGGTGCTGACGGCCTGTCAGCTGAATTGTTTAAAACCGGCGGCGATGAATTGATAAGGCGCATGCATCAGCTCATCAGCAAAATATGGCTAGCAGAAAGCATGCCCGGTGATTGGAACCTCAGCGTACTGTGCCCTATACTTAAGGAATTAGACCCAACAATCTGAGCAAGTTATAGAGGTATCAGTCTTATTTCCATCGCATATAAGGTTCTCTCAAGCGTACTGTGTGAAAGATTAAAGCCGATTACAAAAACACTAATTGGACCTTATCAGTGTGGCTTTCGACCTGGTAAGTCCACCATAGACCAGATTTTCACGCTACGACAAATCCTGGAGAAAACCCACGAAAATCAAATTGACACACACCATTTCTTTGTCGATTTTAAAGCTGCGTTCGATAGCCCGAGAAGGGATTGCCTATACGCAACAATGTCTGAGTTCGGTATACCTGCAAAGTTGATCAGACTTTGCAGAATGACGTTGAGCAACACACGCAGCTCCGTCAAGGTAGGAAATGACCTCTCCGAAACCTTCAATACCGAAAGAGGTTTCAGGCAAGGCGATCCACTGTCTTGCGATCTCTTTAACATCATCATGGAGGGGATCGTACGAAAGGCCGGTGTGCATCGTAATGGCACCATTTTCTACAAAGGCGTCCAGCTCCTTGCGTTCGCTGATGATATTGATATTGTCGGCAGAATCAAGAGAGAAGTTACCGCTGCTTTCGCCGCTATTGAAAAGGAATCAGCCAAAGTGGGTTTGACAATAAATGAGGGCAAAACAAAATATATGCTGTCTACAAACAAAGGAGCTCGGCGTTTAGACTCCCACGTTTCATCCGGCAGGTATAACTTTGAAGTAGTCAAGGAGTTCGTTTACCTTGGCACCGTCATTAATACCAAAAACGAAATCAGCCTGGAGATAAAGCGAAGAACAATAATTGCTAATAGGTGCTACTACGGGCTCAGTAAGCAACTAAGTTCCAGAGCCCTCTCTCGATCGACAAAACTAACACTCTACAAGACGCTCGTTCTACCTGTGCTGCTTTATGGCGCTGAGGCATGGGTAGTTTGGAAACTGACGCAGCCGCTCTGGGGGTGTTCGAGAGAAAAGTTCTTCGCAAAATCTTCGGTCCTGTTCGAGTCGGCGATGACTATCGCATCCGAATGAACCACGAGCTGTATGAGCTCTACGATGACATTGACGTAGTTCGGCGTATAACTGTGCAGCGACTACGCTGGCTGGGTCATGTCCATCGTATGAACGACGAAGCTCCAGCGAAAAAGGTGCTCGAGGCGAGGGTCGATGGTCAACGACGACGAGGGAGACCATGCCTCCGATGGATGGACCAGGCTGAGGAATCCCTAACCGCACTTGGTGTATCCGATTGGAGAAGGCGCGCGCAAAGCAGAGGCGCCTGGCGAGAGCTGATGAGGTCGGTTGAAACCCGGACACGGGTAGTTACGACCAACTAAGTAAGTAAGTAAGTGCAAACAAAATAGTAAAAAATTGTTTAAAATTGTGATTGAGGTAGTGACCAGAATGGCCCCAATTTTGCGTCGATTGCACTTTGTTTCACTAGAGGTATACCAGGGCAAGAAGGATGCACGAAAACTCTATCAACAGGTTAAGCGTCTAACCCAAGCTTTCAAGCCCGGAGCATCCACTTGTAGAGACGAAAATGGAGATCTGAATACGGATACGCAGTGTGTGCTGAGATTGTGGAGACGGCACTTCTCCAATTTACTTACTGGCGACGATTCCACCAATGCCGCCCATGGAGAGCGCAGTTCAGAGCTACCAATCAACAATGACGGAGTGGAAGTACCACCACCTAGCCATGATGAGGTTCGAGTTGCTATCCAACGACTCAAAAACAACAAAGCAGCGGGTGCTGACGGCCTGTCAGCTGAATTGTTTAAAACCGGCGGCGATGAATTGATAAGGCGCATGCATCAGCTCATCAGCAAAATATGGCTAGCAGAAAGCATGCCCGGTGATTGGAACCTCAGCGTACTGTGCCCTATACTTAAGGAATTAGACCCAACAATCTGAGCAAGTTATAGAGGTATCAGTCTTATTTCCATCGCATATAAGGTTCTCTCAAGCGTACTGTGTGAAAGATTAAAGCCGATTACAAAAACACTAATTGGACCTTATCAGTGTGGCTTTCGACCTGGTAAGTCCACCATAGACCAGATTTTCACGCTACGACAAATCCTGGAGAAAACCCACGAAAATCAAATTGACACACACCATTTCTTTGTCGATTTTAAAGCTGCGTTCGATAGCCCGAGAAGGGATTGCCTATACGCAACAATGTCTGAGTTCGGTATACCTGCAAAGTTGATCAGACTTTGCAGAATGACGTTGAGCAACACACGCAGCTCCGTCAAGGTAGGAAATGACCTCTCCGAAACCTTCAATACCGAAAGAGGTTTCAGGCAAGGCGATCCACTGTCTTGCGATCTCTTTAACATCATCATGGAGGGGATCGTACGAAAGGCCGGTGTGCATCGTAATGGCACCATTTTCTACAAAGGCGTCCAGCTCCTTGCGTTCGCTGATGATATTGATATTGTCGGCAGAATCAAGAGAGAAGTTACCGCTGCTTTCGCCGCTATTGAAAAGGAATCAGCCAAAGTGGGTTTGACAATAAATGAGGGCAAAACAAAATATATGCTGTCTACAAACAAAGGAGCTCGGCGTTTAGACTCCCACGTTTCATCCGGCAGGTATAACTTTGAAGTAGTCAAGGAGTTCGTTTACCTTGGCACCGTCATTAATACCAAAAACGAAATCAGCCTGGAGATAAAGCGAAGAACAATAATTGCTAATAGGTGCTACTACGGGCTCAGTAAGCAACTAAGTTCCAGAGCCCTCTCTCGATCGACAAAACTAACACTCTACAAGACGCTCGTTCTACCTGTGCTGCTTTATGGCGCTGAGGCATGGGTAGTTTGGAAACTGACGCAGCCGCTCTGGGGGTGTTCGAGAGAAAAGTTCTTCGCAAAATCTTCGGTCCTGTTCGAGTCGGCGATGACTATCGCATCCGAATGAACCACGAGCTGTATGAGCTCTACGATGACATTGACGTAGTTCGGCGTATAACTGTGCAGCGACTACGCTGGCTGGGTCATGTCCATCGTATGAACGACGAAGCTCCAGCGAAAAAGGTGCTCGAGGCGAGGGTCGATGGTCAACGACGACGAGGGAGACCATGCCTCCGATGGATGGACCAGGCTGAGGAATCCCTAACCGCACTTGGTGTATCCGATTGGAGAAGGCGCGCGCAAAGCAGAGGCGCCTGGCGAGAGCTGATGAGGTCGGTTGAAACCCGGACACGGGTAGTTACGACCAACTAAGTAAGTAAGTAAGTGCAAACAAAATAGTAAAAAATTGTTTAAAATTGTGATTGAGGTAGTGACCAGAATGGCCCCAATTTTGCGTCGATTGCACTTTGTTTCACTAGAGGTATACCAGGGCAAGAAGGATGCACGAAAACTCTATCAACAGGTTAAGCGTCTAACCCAAGCTTTCAAGCCCGGAGCATCCACTTGTAGAGACGAAAATGGAGATCTGAATACGGATACGCAGTGTGTGCTGAGATTGTGGAGACGGCACTTCTCCAATTTACTTACTGGCGACGATTCCACCAATGCCGCCCATGGAGAGCGCAGTTCAGAGCTACCAATCAACAATGACGGAGTGGAAGTACCACCACCTAGCCATGATGAGGTTCGAGTTGCTATCCAACGACTCAAAAACAACAAAGCAGCGGGTGCTGACGGCCTGTCAGCTGAATTGTTTAAAACCGGCGGCGATGAATTGATAAGGCGCATGCATCAGCTCATCAGCAAAATATGGCTAGCAGAAAGCATGCCCGGTGATTGGAACCTCAGCGTACTGTGCCCTATACTTAAGGAATTAGACCCAACAATCTGAGCAAGTTATAGAGGTATCAGTCTTATTTCCATCGCATATAAGGTTCTCTCAAGCGTACTGTGTGAAAGATTAAAGCCGATTACAAAAACACTAATTGGACCTTATCAGTGTGGCTTTCGACCTGGTAAGTCCACCATAGACCAGATTTTCACGCTACGACAAATCCTGGAGAAAACCCACGAAAATCAAATTGACACACACCATTTCTTTGTCGATTTTAAAGCTGCGTTCGATAGCCCGAGAAGGGATTGCCTATACGCAACAATGTCTGAGTTCGGTATACCTGCAAAGTTGATCAGACTTTGCAGAATGACGTTGAGCAACACACGCAGCTCCGTCAAGGTAGGAAATGACCTCTCCGAAACCTTCAATACCGAAAGAGGTTTCAGGCAAGGCGATCCACTGTCTTGCGATCTCTTTAACATCATCATGGAGGGGATCGTACGAAAGGCCGGTGTGCATCGTAATGGCACCATTTTCTACAAAGGCGTCCAGCTCCTTGCGTTCGCTGATGATATTGATATTGTCGGCAGAATCAAGAGAGAAGTTACCGCTGCTTTCGCCGCTATTGAAAAGGAATCAGCCAAAGTGGGTTTGACAATAAATGAGGGCAAAACAAAATATATGCTGTCTACAAACAAAGGAGCTCGGCGTTTAGACTCCCACGTTTCATCCGGCAGGTATAACTTTGAAGTAGTCAAGGAGTTCGTTTACCTTGGCACCGTCATTAATACCAAAAACGAAATCAGCCTGGAGATAAAGCGAAGAACAATAATTGCTAATAGGTGCTACTACGGGCTCAGTAAGCAACTAAGTTCCAGAGCCCTCTCTCGATCGACAAAACTAACACTCTACAAGACGCTCGTTCTACCTGTGCTGCTTTATGGCGCTGAGGCATGGGTAGTTTGGAAACTGACGCAGCCGCTCTGGGGGTGTTCGAGAGAAAAGTTCTTCGCAAAATCTTCGGTCCTGTTCGAGTCGGCGATGACTATCGCATCCGAATGAACCACGAGCTGTATGAGCTCTACGATGACATTGACGTAGTTCGGCGTATAACTGTGCAGCGACTACGCTGGCTGGGTCATGTCCATCGTATGAACGACGAAGCTCCAGCGAAAAAGGTGCTCGAGGCGAGGGTCGATGGTCAACGACGACGAGGGAGACCATGCCTCCGATGGATGGACCAGGCTGAGGAATCCCTAACCGCACTTGGTGTATCCGATTGGAGAAGGCGCGCGCAAAGCAGAGGCGCCTGGCGAGAGCTGATGAGGTCGGTTGAAACCCGGACACGGGTAGTTACGACCAACTAAGTAAGTAAGTAAGTGCAAACAAAATAGTAAAAAATTGTTTAAAATTGTGATTGAGGTAGTGACCAGAATGGCCCCAATTTTGCGTCGATTGCACTTTGTTTCACTAGAGGTATACCAGGGCAAGAAGGATGCACGAAAACTCTATCAACAGGTTAAGCGTCTAACCCAAGCTTTCAAGCCCGGAGCATCCACTTGTAGAGACGAAAATGGAGATCTGAATACGGATACGCAGTGTGTGCTGAGATTGTGGAGACGGCACTTCTCCAATTTACTTACTGGCGACGATTCCACCAATGCCGCCCATGGAGAGCGCAGTTCAGAGCTACCAATCAACAATGACGGAGTGGAAGTACCACCACCTAGCCATGATGAGGTTCGAGTTGCTATCCAACGACTCAAAAACAACAAAGCAGCGGGTGCTGACGGCCTGTCAGCTGAATTGTTTAAAACCGGCGGCGATGAATTGATAAGGCGCATGCATCAGCTCATCAGCAAAATATGGCTAGCAGAAAGCATGCCCGGTGATTGGAACCTCAGCGTACTGTGCCCTATACTTAAGGAATTAGACCCAACAATCTGAGCAAGTTATAGAGGTATCAGTCTTATTTCCATCGCATATAAGGTTCTCTCAAGCGTACTGTGTGAAAGATTAAAGCCGATTACAAAAACACTAATTGGACCTTATCAGTGTGGCTTTCGACCTGGTAAGTCCACCATAGACCAGATTTTCACGCTACGACAAATCCTGGAGAAAACCCACGAAAATCAAATTGACACACACCATTTCTTTGTCGATTTTAAAGCTGCGTTCGATAGCCCGAGAAGGGATTGCCTATACGCAACAATGTCTGAGTTCGGTATACCTGCAAAGTTGATCAGACTTTGCAGAATGACGTTGAGCAACACACGCAGCTCCGTCAAGGTAGGAAATGACCTCTCCGAAACCTTCAATACCGAAAGAGGTTTCAGGCAAGGCGATCCACTGTCTTGCGATCTCTTTAACATCATCATGGAGGGGATCGTACGAAAGGCCGGTGTGCATCGTAATGGCACCATTTTCTACAAAGGCGTCCAGCTCCTTGCGTTCGCTGATGATATTGATATTGTCGGCAGAATCAAGAGAGAAGTTACCGCTGCTTTCGCCGCTATTGAAAAGGAATCAGCCAAAGTGGGTTTGACAATAAATGAGGGCAAAACAAAATATATGCTGTCTACAAACAAAGGAGCTCGGCGTTTAGACTCCCACGTTTCATCCGGCAGGTATAACTTTGAAGTAGTCAAGGAGTTCGTTTACCTTGGCACCGTCATTAATACCAAAAACGAAATCAGCCTGGAGATAAAGCGAAGAACAATAATTGCTAATAGGTGCTACTACGGGCTCAGTAAGCAACTAAGTTCCAGAGCCCTCTCTCGATCGACAAAACTAACACTCTACAAGACGCTCGTTCTACCTGTGCTGCTTTATGGCGCTGAGGCATGGGTAGTTTGGAAACTGACGCAGCCGCTCTGGGGGTGTTCGAGAGAAAAGTTCTTCGCAAAATCTTCGGTCCTGTTCGAGTCGGCGATGACTATCGCATCCGAATGAACCACGAGCTGTATGAGCTCTACGATGACATTGACGTAGTTCGGCGTATAACTGTGCAGCGACTACGCTGGCTGGGTCATGTCCATCGTATGAACGACGAAGCTCCAGCGAAAAAGGTGCTCGAGGCGAGGGTCGATGGTCAACGACGACGAGGGAGACCATGCCTCCGATGGATGGACCAGGCTGAGGAATCCCTAACCGCACTTGGTGTATCCGATTGGAGAAGGCGCGCGCAAAGCAGAGGCGCCTGGCGAGAGCTGATGAGGTCGGTTGAAACCCGGACACGGGTAGTTACGACCAACTAAGTAAGTAAGTAAGTGCAAACAAAATAGTAAAAAATTGTTTAAAATTGTGATTGAGGTAGTGACCAGAATGGCCCCAATTTTGCGTCGATTGCACTTTGTTTCACTAGAGGTATACCAGGGCAAGAAGGATGCACGAAAACTCTATCAACAGGTTAAGCGTCTAACCCAAGCTTTCAAGCCCGGAGCATCCACTTGTAGAGACGAAAATGGAGATCTGAATACGGATACGCAGTGTGTGCTGAGATTGTGGAGACGGCACTTCTCCAATTTACTTACTGGCGACGATTCCACCAATGCCGCCCATGGAGAGCGCAGTTCAGAGCTACCAATCAACAATGACGGAGTGGAAGTACCACCACCTAGCCATGATGAGGTTCGAGTTGCTATCCAACGACTCAAAAACAACAAAGCAGCGGGTGCTGACGGCCTGTCAGCTGAATTGTTTAAAACCGGCGGCGATGAATTGATAAGGCGCATGCATCAGCTCATCAGCAAAATATGGCTAGCAGAAAGCATGCCCGGTGATTGGAACCTCAGCGTACTGTGCCCTATACTTAAGGAATTAGACCCAACAATCTGAGCAAGTTATAGAGGTATCAGTCTTATTTCCATCGCATATAAGGTTCTCTCAAGCGTACTGTGTGAAAGATTAAAGCCGATTACAAAAACACTAATTGGACCTTATCAGTGTGGCTTTCGACCTGGTAAGTCCACCATAGACCAGATTTTCACGCTACGACAAATCCTGGAGAAAACCCACGAAAATCAAATTGACACACACCATTTCTTTGTCGATTTTAAAGCTGCGTTCGATAGCCCGAGAAGGGATTGCCTATACGCAACAATGTCTGAGTTCGGTATACCTGCAAAGTTGATCAGACTTTGCAGAATGACGTTGAGCAACACACGCAGCTCCGTCAAGGTAGGAAATGACCTCTCCGAAACCTTCAATACCGAAAGAGGTTTCAGGCAAGGCGATCCACTGTCTTGCGATCTCTTTAACATCATC
>OU612046.1:109497264-109512750 GCA_914767935.1 Coremacera marginata | reverse complement strand
TTGCAGGATGACGTTGAGCAACACACGCAGCTCCGTCAAGGTAGGAAATGACCTCTCCGAAACCTTCAATACCGAAAGAGGTTTCAGGCAAGGCGATCCACTGTCTTGCGATCTCTTTAACATCATCATGGAGGGGATCGTACGAAAGGCCGGGTGTGCATCGTAATGGGCACCATTTTCTACAAAGGCGTCCAGCTCCTTGCGTTCGCTGATGATATTGATATTGTCGGCAGAATCAAGAGAGAAGTTACCGCTGCTTTCGCCGCTATTGAAAAGGAATCAGCCAAAGTGGGTTTGACAATAAATGAGGGCAAAACAAAATATATGCTGTCTACAAACAAAGGAGCTCGGCGTTTAGACTCCCACGTTCATCCGGCAGGTATAACTTTGAAGTAGTCAAGGAGTTCGTTTACCTTGGCACCGTCATTAATACCAAAAACGAAATCAGCCTGGAGATAAAGCGAAGAACAATAATTGCTAATAGGTGCTACTACGGGCTCAGTAAGCAACTAAGTTCCAGAGCCCTCTCTCGATCGACAAAACTAACACACTACAAGACGCTCGTTCTACCTGTGCTGCTTTATGGCGCTGAGGCATGGGTAGTTTGGAAACTGACGCAGCCGCTCTGGGGGTGTTCGAGAGAAAAGTTCTTCGCAAAATCTTCGGTCCTGTTCGAGTCGGCGATGACTATCGCATCCGAATGAACCACGAGCTGTATGAGCTCTACGATGACATTGACGTAGTTCGGCGTATAACTGTGCAGCGACTACGCTGGCTGGGTCATGTCCATCGTATGAACGACGAAGCTCCAGCGAAAAAGGTGCTCGAGGCGAGGGTCGATGGTCAACGACGACGAGGGAGACCATGCCTCCGATGGATGGACCAGGCTGAGGAATCCCTAACCGCACTTGGTGTATCCGATTGGAGAAGGCGCGCGCAAAGCAGAGGCGCCTGGCGAGAGCTGATGAGGTCGGTTGAAACCCGGACACGGGTAGTTACGACCAACTAAGTAAGTAAGTAAGTGCAAACAAAATAGTAAAAAATTGTTTAAAATTGTGATTGAGGTAGTGACCCAGAATGGCCCCCAATTTTGCGTCGATTGCACTTTGTTTCACTAGAGGTATACCAGGGCAAGAAGGATGCACGAAAACCTCTAATCAACAGGTTAAGCGTCTAACCCAAGCTTTCAAGCCCGGAGCATCCACTTGTAGAGACGAAAATGGAGATCTGAATACGGATACGCAGTGTGTGCTGAGATTGTGGAGACGGCACTTCTCCAATTTACTTACTGGCGACGATTCCACCAATGCCGCCCATGGAGAGCGCAGTTCAGAGCTACCAATCAACAATGACGGAGTGGAAGTACCACCACCCTAGCCATGATGAGGTTCGAGTTGCTATCCAACGACTCAAAAACAACAAAGCAGCGGGTGCTGACGGCCTGTCAGCTGAATAGTTTAAAACCGGCGGCGATGAATTGTATAAGGCGCATGCATCAGCTCATCAGCAAAATATGGCTAGCAGAAAGGCATGCCCGGTGATTGGAACCTCAGCGTACTGTTGCCCTATACTTAGGAATTAGACCCAACAATCTGAGGCAAGTTATAGAGGTATCAGTCTTTTTTCCATCGCATATAAGGTTCTCTCAAGCGTACTGTGTGAAAGATTAAAGCCGATTACAAAAAACACTAATTGGACCTTATCAGTGTGGCTTTCGACCTGGTAAGTCCACCATAGACCAGATTTTCACGCTACGACCAAATCCTGGAGAAAACCCACGAAAATCAAATTGACACACACCATTTCTTTGTCGATTTTAAAGCTGCGTTCGATAGCCCGAGAAGGGATTGCCTATACGCAACAATGTCTGAGTTCGGTATACCTGCAAAGTTGATCAGACTTTGCAGAATGACGTTGAGCAACACACGCAGCTCCGTCAAGGTAGGAAATGACCTCTCCGAAACCTTCAATACCGAAAGAGGTTTCAGGCAAGGCGATCCACTGTCTTGCGATCTCTTTAACATCATCATGGAGGGGATCGTACGAAAGGCCGGTGTGCATCGTAATGGCACCATTTTCTACAAAGGGCTTCCAGCTCCTTGCGTTCGCTGATGTTATTGATATTGTCGGCAGAATCAAGAGAGAAGTTACCGCTGCTTTCGCCGCTATTGAAAAGGAATCAGCCAAAGGGGTTTGACAATAAATGAGGGCAAAACAAAATATATGCTGTCTACAAACAAAGGAGCTCGGCGTTTAGACTCCCACGTTTCATCCGGCAGGTATAACTTTGAAGTAGTCAAGGAGTTCGTTTACCTTGGCACCGTCATTAATACCAAAAACGAAATCAGCCTGGAGATAAAGCGAAGAACAATAATTGCTTATTAGGTGCTACTACGGGCTCAGTAAGCAACTAAGTTCCAGAGCCCTCTCTCGATCGACAAAACTAACACTCTACAAGACGCTCGTTCTACCTGTGCTGCTTTATGGCGCTGAGGCATGGGTAGTTTGGAAACTGACGCAGCCGCTCTGGGGGTGTTCGAGAGAAAAGTTCTTCGCAAAATCTTCGGTCCTGTTCGAGTCGGCGATGACTATCGCATCCGAATGAACCACGAGCTGTATGAGCTCTACGATGACATTGACGTAGTTCGGCGTATAACTGTGCAGCGACTACGCTGGCTGGGTCATGTCCATCGTATGAACGACGAAGCTCCAGCGAAAAAGGTGCTCGAGGGCGAGGGTCGATGGTCAACGACGACGAGGGAGACCATGCCTCCGATGGATGGACCAGGCTGAGGAATCCCCTAACCGCACTTGGTGTATCCGATTGGAGAAGGCGCGCGCAAAGCAGAGGCGCCTGGCGAGAGCTGATGAGGTCGGTTGAAACCCGGACACGGGTAGTTACGACCAACTAAGTAAGTAAGTAAGTGCAAACAAAATAGTAAAAAATTGTTTAAAATTGTGATTGAGGTAGTGACCAGAATGGCCCCAATTTTGCGTCGATTGCACTTTGTTTCACTAGAGGTATACCAGGGCAAGAAGGATGCACGAAAACTCTATCAACAGGTTAAGCGTCTAACCCAAGCTTTCAAGCCCGGAGCATCACTTGTAGAGACGAAAATGGAGATCTGAATACGGATACGCAGTGTGTGCTGAGATTGTGGAGACGGCACTTCTCCAATTTATTACTTACTGGCGACGATTCCACCAATGGCCGCCCATGGAGAGCGCAGTTCAGAGCTACCAATCAACAATGACGGAGTGGAAGTACCACCACCTAGCCATGATGAGGTTCGAGTTGCTATCCACCGACTCAAAAAACAACAAAGCAGCGGGTGCTGACGGCCTGTCAGCTGAAATTGTTTAAAACCGGCGGCGATGAATTGATAAGGCGCATGCATCAGCTCATCAGCAAAATATGGCTAGCAGAAAGCATGCCCGGTGATTGGAACCTCAGCGTACTGTGCCCTATACTTAAGGAATTAGACCCAACAATCTGAGCAAGTTATAGAGGTATCAGTCTTATTTCCATCGCATATAAGGTTCTCTCAAGCGTACTGTGTGAAAGATTAAAGCCGATTACAAAAACACTAATTGGACCTTATCAGTGTGGCTTTCGACCTGGTAAGTCCACCATAGACCAGATTTTCACGCTACGACAAATCCTGGAGAAAACCCACGAAAATCAAATTGACACACACCATTTCTTTGTCGATTTTAAAGCTGCGTTCGATAGCCCGAGAAGGGATTGCCTATACGCAACAATGTCTGAGTTCGGTATACCTGCAAAGTTGATCAGACTTTGCAGAATGACGTTGAGCAACACACGCAGCTCCGTCAAGGTAGGAAATGACCTCTCCGAAACCTTCAATACCGAAAGAGGTTTCAGGCAAGGCGATCCACTGTCTTGCGATCTCTTTAACATCATCATGGAGGGGATCGTACGAAAGGCCGGTGTGCATCGTAATGGGCACCATTTTCTACAAAGGCGTCCAGCTCCTTGCGTTCGCTGATGATATTGATATTGTCGGCAGAATCAAGAGAGAAGTTACCGCTGCTTTCGCCGCTATTGAAAAGGAATCAGCCAAAGTGGGTTTGACAATAAATGAGGGCAAAACAAAATATATGCTGTCTACAAACAAAGGAGCTCGGCGTTTAGACTCCCACGTTTCATCCGGCAGGTATAACTTTGAAGTAGTCAAGGAGTTCGTTTACCTTGGCACCGTCATTAATACCAAAAACGAAATCAGCCTGGAGATAAAGCGAAGAACAATAATTGCTAATAGGTGCTACTACGGGCTCAGTAAGCAACTAAGTTCCAGAGCCCTCTCTCGATCGACAAAACTAACACTCTACAAGACGCTCGTTCTACCTGTGCTGCTTTTTGGCGCTGAGGCATGGGTAGTTTGGAAACTGACGCAGCCGCTCTGGGGGTGTTCGAGAGAAAAGTTCTTCGCAAAATCTTCGGTCCTGTTCGAGTCGGCGATGACTATCGCATCCGAATGAACCACGAGCTGTATGAGCTCTACGATGACATTGACGTAGTTCGGCGTATAACTGTGCAGCGACTACGCTGGCTGGGTCATGTCCATCGTATGAACGACGAAGCTCCAGCGAAAAAGGTGCTCGAGGCGAGGGTCGATGGTCAACGACGACGAGGGAGACCATGCCTCCGATGGATGGACCAGGCTGAGGAATCCCTAACCGCACTTGGTGTATCCGATTGGAGAAGGCGCGCGCAAAGCAGAGGCGCCTGGCGAGAGCTGATGAGGTCGGTTGAAACCCGGACACGGGTAGTTACGACCAACTAAGTAAGTAAGTAAGTGCAAACAAAATAGTAAAAAATTGTTTAAAATTGGTGATTGAGGTAGTGACCAGAAAGGCCCCAATTTTGCGTCGATTGCACTTTGTTTCACTAGAGGTATACCAGGGCAAGAAGGATGCACGAAAACTCTATCAACAGTTAAGCGGTCTAACCCAAGCTTTCAAGCCCGGAGCATCCACTTGTAGAGACGAAAATGGAGATCTGAATACGGATACGCAGTGTGTGCTGAGATTGTGAGACGGCACTTCTCCAATTTACTTACTGGCGACGATTCCACAATGCCGCCCATGGAGAGCGCAGTTCAGAGCTACCAATCAACAATGACGGAGTGGAAGTACCACCACCTAGCCATGATGAGGTTCGAGTTGCTATCCAACGACTCAAAAACAACAAAGCAGCGGGTGCTGACGGCCTGTCAGCTGAATTGTTTTAAAACCGGCGGCGATGAATTGATAAGGCGCATGCATCAGCTCATCAGCAAAATATGGCTAGCAGAAAGCATGCCCGGTGATTGGAACCTCAGCGTACTGTGCCCTATACTTAAGGAATTAGACCCAACAATCTGAGCAAGTTATAGAGGTATCAGTCTTATTTCCATCGCATATAAGGTTCTCTCAAGCGTACTGTGTGAAAGATTAAAGCCGATTACAAAAACACTAATTGGACCTTATCAGTGTGGCTTTCGACCTGGTAAGTCCACCATAGACCAGATTTTCACGCTACGACAAATCCTGGAGAAAACCCACGAAAATCAAATTGACACACACCATTTCTTTGTCGATTTTAAAGCTGCGTTCGATAGCCCGAGAAGGGATTGCCTATACGCAACAATGTCTGAGTTCGGTATACCTGCAAAGTTGATCAGACTTTGCAGAATGACGTTGAGCAACACACGCAGCTCCGTCAAGGTAGGAAATGACCTCTCCGAAACCTTCAATACCGAAAGAGGTTTCAGGCAAGGCGATCCACTGTCTTGCGATCTCTTTAACATCATCATGGAGGGGATCGTACGAAAGGCCGGTGTGCATCGTAATGGCACCATTTTCTACAAAGGCGTCCAGCTCCTTGCGTTCGCTGATGATATTGATATTGTCGGCAGAATCAAGAGAGAAGTTACCGCTGCTTTCGCCGCTATTGAAAAGGAATCAGCCAAAGTGGGTTTGACAATAAATGAGGGGCAAAACAAAATATATGCTGTCTACAAACAAAGGAGCTCGGCGTTTAGACTCCCACGTTTCATCCGGCAGGTATAACTTTGAAGTAGTCAAGGAGTTCGTTTACCTTGGCACCGTCATTAATACCAAAAACGAAATCAGCCTGGAGATAAAGCGAAGAACAATAATTGCTAATAGGTGCTACTACGGGCTCAGTAAGCAACTAAGTTCCAGAGCCCTCTCTCGATCGACAAAACTAACACTCTACAAGACGCTCGTTCTACCTGTGCTGCTTTATGGCGCTGAGGCATGGGTAGTTTGGAAACTGACGCAGCCGCTCTGGGGGTGTTCGAGAGAAAAGTTCTTCGCAAAATCTTCGGTCCTGTTCGAGTCGGCGATGACTATCGCATCCGAATGAACCACGAGCTGTATGAGCTCTACGATGACATTGACGTAGTTCGGCGTATAACTGTGCAGCGACTACGCTGGCTGGGTCATGTCCATCGTATGAACGACGAAGCTCCAGCGAAAAAGGTGCTCGAGGCGAGGGTCGATGGTCAACGACGACGAGGGAGACCATGCCTCCGATGGATGGACCAGGCTGAGGAATCCCTAACCGCACTTGGTGTATCCGATTGGAGAAGGCGCGCGCAAAGCAGAGGCGCCTGGCGAGAGCTGATGAGGTCGGTTGAAACCCGGACACGGGTAGTTACGACCAACTAAGTAAGTAAGTAAGTGCAAACAAAATAGTAAAAAATTGTTTAAAATTGTGATTGAGGTAGTGACCAGAATGGCCCCAATTTTGCGTCGATTGCACTTTGTTTCACTAGAGGTATACCAGGGCAAGAAGGATGCACGAAAACTCTATCAACAGGTTAAGCGTCTAACCCAAGCTTTCAAGCCCGGAGCATCCACTTGTAGAGACGAAAATGGAGATCTGAATACGGATACGCAGTGTGTGCTGAGATTGTGGAGACGGCACTTCTCCAATTTACTTACTGGCGACGATTCCACCAATGCCGCCCATGGAGAGCGCAGTTCAGAGCTACCAATCAACAATGACGGAGTGGAAGTACCACCACCTAGCCATGATGAGGTTCGAGTTGCTATCCAACGACTCAAAAACAACAAAGCAGCGGGTGCTGACGGCCTGTCAGCTGAATTGTTTAAAACCGGCGGCGATGAATTGATAAGGCGCATGCATCAGCTCATCAGCAAAATATGGCTAGCAGAAAGCATGCCCGGTGATTGGAACCTCAGCGTACTGTGCCCTATACTTAAGGAATTAGACCCAACAATCTGAGCAAGTTATAGAGGTATCAGTCTTATTTCCATCGCATATAAGGTTCTCTCAAGCGTACTGTGTGAAAGATTAAAGCCGATTACAAAAACACTAATTGGACCTTATCAGTGTGGCTTTCGACCTGGTAAGTCCACCATAGACCAGATTTTCACGCTACGACAAATCCTGGAGAAAACCCACGAAAATCAAATTGACACACACCATTTCTTTGTCGATTTTAAAGCTGCGTTCGATAGCCCGAGAAGGGATTGCCTATACGCAACAATGTCTGAGTTAGGTATACCTGCAAAGTTGATCAGACTTTGCAGAATGACGTTGAGCAACACACGCAGCTCCGTCAAGGTAGGAAATGACCTCTCCGAAACCTTCAATACCGAAAGAGGTTTCAGGCAAGGCGATCCACTGTCTTGCGATCTCTTTAACATCATCATGGAGGGGATCGTACGAAAGGCCGGTGTGCATCGTAATGGCACCATTTTCTACAAAGGCGTCCAGCTCCTTGCGTTCGCTGATGATATTGATATTGTCGGCAGAATCAAGAGAGAAGTTACCGCTGCTTTCGCCGCTATTGAAAAGGAATCAGCCAAAGTGGGTTTGACAATAAATGAGGGCAAAACAAAATATATGCTGTCTACAAACAAAGGAGCTCGGCGTTTAGACTCCCACGTTTCATCCGGCAGGTATAACTTTGAAGTAGTCAAGGAGTTCGTTTACCTTGGCACCGTCATTAATACCAAAAACGAAATCAGCCTGGAGATAAAGCGAAGAACAATAATTGCTAATAGGTGCTACTACGGGCTCAGTAAGCAACTAAGTTCCAGAGCCCTCTCTCGATCGACAAAACTAACACTCTACAAGACGCTCGTTCTACCTGTGCTGCTTTATGGCGCTGAGGCATGGGTAGTTTGGAAACTGACGCAGCCGCTCTGGGGGTGTTCGAGAGAAAAGTTCTTCGCAAAATCTTCGGTCCTGTTCGAGTCGGCGATGACTATCGCATCCGAATGAACCACGAGCTGTATGAGCTCTACGATGACATTGACGTAGTTCGGCGTATAACTGTGCAGCGACTACGCTGGCTGGGTCATGTCCATCGTATGAACGACGAAGCTCCAGCGAAAAAGGTGCTCGAGGCGAGGGTCGATGGTCAACGACGACGAGGGAGACCATGCCTCCGATGGATGGACCAGGCTGAGGAATCCCTAACCGCACTTGGTGTATCCGATTGGAGAAGGCGCGCGCAAAGCAGAGGCGCCTGGCGAGAGCTGATGAGGTCGGTTGAAACCCGGACACGGGTAGTTACGACCAACTAAGTAAGTAAGTAAGTGCAAACAAAATAGTAAAAAATTGTTTAAAATTGTGATTGAGGTAGTGACCAGAATGGCCCCAATTTTGCGTCGATTGCACTTTGTTTCACTAGAGGTATACCAGGGCAAGAAGGATGCACGAAAACTCTATCAACAGGTTAAGCGTCTAACCCAAGCTTTCAAGCCCGGAGCATCCACTTGTAGAGACGAAAATGGAGATCTGAATACGGATACGCAGTGTGTGCTGAGATTGTGGAGACGGCACTTCTCCAATTTACTTACTGGCGACGATTCCACCAATGCCGCCCATGGAGAGCGCAGTTCAGAGCTACCAATCAACAATGACGGAGTGGAAGTACCACCACCTAGCCATGATGAGGTTCGAGTTGCTATCCAACGACTCAAAAACAACAAAGCAGCGGGTGCTGACGGCCTGTCAGCTGAATTGTTTAAAACCGGCGGCGATGAATTGATAAGGCGCATGCATCAGCTCATCAGCAAAATATGGCTAGCAGAAAGCATGCCCGGTGATTGGAACCTCAGCGTACTGTGCCCTATACTTAAGGAATTAGACCCAACAATCTGAGCAAGTTATAGAGGTATCAGTCTTATTTCCATCGCATATAAGGTTCTCTCAAGCGTACTGTGTGAAAGATTAAAGCCGATTACAAAAACACTAATTGGACCTTATCAGTGTGGCTTTCGACCTGGTAAGTCCACCATAGACCAGATTTTCACGCTACGACAAATCCTGGAGAAAACCCACGAAAATCAAATTGACACACACCATTTCTTTGTCGATTTTAAAGCTGCGTTCGATAGCCCGAGAAGGGATTGCCTATACGCAACAATGTCTGAGTTCGGTATACCTGCAAAGTTGATCAGACTTTGCAGAATGACGTTGAGCAACACACGCAGCTCCGTCAAGGTAGGAAATGACCTCTCCGAAACCTTCAATACCGAAAGAGGTTTCAGGCAAGGCGATCCACTGTCTTGCGATCTCTTTAACATCATCATGGAGGGGATCGTACGAAAGGCCGGTGTGCATCGTAATGGCACCATTTTCTACAAAGGCGTCCAGCTCCTTGCGTTCGCTGATGATATTGATATTGTCGGCAGAATCAAGAGAGAAGTTACCGCTGCTTTCGCCGCTATTGAAAAGGAATCAGCCAAAGTGGGTTTGACAATAAATGAGGGCAAAACAAAATATATGCTGTCTACAAACAAAGGAGCTCGGCGTTTAGACTCCCACGTTTCATCCGGCAGGTATAACTTTGAAGTAGTCAAGGAGTTCGTTTACCTTGGCACCGTCATTAATACCAAAAACGAAATCAGCCTGGAGATAAAGCGAAGAACAATAATTGCTAATAGGTGCTACTACGGGCTCAGTAAGCAACTAAGTTCCAGAGCCCTCTCTCGATCGACAAAACTAACACTCTACAAGACGCTCGTTCTACCTGTGCTGCTTTATGGCGCTGAGGCATGGGTAGTTTGGAAACTGACGCAGCCGCTCTGGGGGTGTTCGAGAGAAAAGTTCTTCGCAAAATCTTCGGTCCTGTTCGAGTCGGCGATGACTATCGCATCCGAATGAACCACGAGCTGTATGAGCTCTACGATGACATTGACGTAGTTCGGCGTATAACTGTGCAGCGACTACGCTGGCTGGGTCATGTCCATCGTATGAACGACGAAGCTCCAGCGAAAAAGGTGCTCGAGGCGAGGGTCGATGGTCAACGACGACGAGGGAGACCATGCCTCCGATGGATGGACCAGGCTGAGGAATCCCTAACCGCACTTGGTGTATCCGATTGGAGAAGGCGCGCGCAAAGCAGAGGCGCCTGGCGAGAGCTGATGAGGTCGGTTGAAACCCGGACACGGGTAGTTACGACCAACTAAGTAAGTAAGTAAGTGCAAACAAAATAGTAAAAAATTGTTTAAAATTGTGATTGAGGTAGTGACCAGAATGGCCCCAATTTTGCGTCGATTGCACTTTGTTTCACTAGAGGTATACCAGGGCAAGAAGGATGCACGAAAACTCTATCAACAGGTTAAGCGTCTAACCCAAGCTTTCAAGCCCGGAGCATCCACTTGTAGAGACGAAAATGGAGATCTGAATACGGATACGCAGTGTGTGCTGAGATTGTGGAGACGGCACTTCTCCAATTTACTTACTGGCGACGATTCCACCAATGCCGCCCATGGAGAGCGCAGTTCAGAGCTACCAATCAACAATGACGGAGTGGAAGTACCACCACCTAGCCATGATGAGGTTCGAGTTGCTATCCAACGACTCAAAAACAACAAAGCAGCGGGTGCTGACGGCCTGTCAGCTGAATTGTTTAAAACCGGCGGCGATGAATTGATAAGGCGCATGCATCAGCTCATCAGCAAAATATGGCTAGCAGAAAGCATGCCCGGTGATTGGAACCTCAGCGTACTGTGCCCTATACTTAAGGAATTAGACCCAACAATCTGAGCAAGTTATAGAGGTATCAGTCTTATTTCCATCGCATATAAGGTTCTCTCAAGCGTACTGTGTGAAAGATTAAAGCCGATTACAAAAACACTAATTGGACCTTATCAGTGTGGCTTTCGACCTGGTAAGTCCACCATAGACCAGATTTTCACGCTACGACAAATCCTGGAGAAAACCCACGAAAATCAAATTGACACACACCATTTCTTTGTCGATTTTAAAGCTGCGTTCGATAGCCCGAGAAGGGATTGCCTATACGCAACAATGTCTGAGTTCGGTATACCTGCAAAGTTGATCAGACTTTGCAGAATGACGTTGAGCAACACACGCAGCTCCGTCAAGGTAGGAAATGACCTCTCCGAAACCTTCAATACCGAAAGAGGTTTCAGGCAAGGCGATCCACTGTCTTGCGATCTCTTTAACATCATCATGGAGGGGATCGTACGAAAGGCCGGTGTGCATCGTAATGGCACCATTTTCTACAAAGGCGTCCAGCTCCTTGCGTTCGCTGATGATATTGATATTGTCGGCAGAATCAAGAGAGAAGTTACCGCTGCTTTCGCCGCTATTGAAAAGGAATCAGCCAAAGTGGGTTTGACAATAAATGAGGGCAAAACAAAATATATGCTGTCTACAAACAAAGGAGCTCGGCGTTTAGACTCCCACGTTTCATCCGGCAGGTATAACTTTGAAGTAGTCAAGGAGTTCGTTTACCTTGGCACCGTCATTAATACCAAAAACGAAATCAGCCTGGAGATAAAGCGAAGAACAATAATTGCTAATAGGTGCTACTACGGGCTCAGTAAGCAACTAAGTTCCAGAGCCCTCTCTCGATCGACAAAACTAACACTCTACAAGACGCTCGTTCTACCTGTGCTGCTTTATGGCGCTGAGGCATGGGTAGTTTGGAAACTGACGCAGCCGCTCTGGGGGTGTTCGAGAGAAAAGTTCTTCGCAAAATCTTCGGTCCTGTTCGAGTCGGCGATGACTATCGCATCCGAATGAACCACGAGCTGTATGAGCTCTACGATGACATTGACGTAGTTCGGCGTATAACTGTGCAGCGACTACGCTGGCTGGGTCATGTCCATCGTATGAACGACGAAGCTCCAGCGAAAAAGGTGCTCGAGGCGAGGGTCGATGGTCAACGACGACGAGGGAGACCATGCCTCCGATGGATGGACCAGGCTGAGGAATCCCTAACCGCACTTGGTGTATCCGATTGGAGAAGGCGCGCGCAAAGCAGAGGCGCCTGGCGAGAGCTGATGAGGTCGGTTGAAACCCGGACACGGGTAGTTACGACCAACTAAGTAAGTAAGTAAGTGCAAACAAAATAGTAAAAAATTGTTTAAAATTGTGATTGAGGTAGTGACCAGAATGGCCCCAATTTTGCGTCGATTGCACTTTGTTTCACTAGAGGTATACCAGGGCAAGAAGGATGCACGAAAACTCTATCAACAGGTTAAGCGTCTAACCCAAGCTTTCAAGCCCGGAGCATCCACTTGTAGAGACGAAAATGGAGATCTGAATACGGATACGCAGTGTGTGCTGAGATTGTGGAGACGGCACTTCTCCAATTTACTTACTGGCGACGATTCCACCAATGCCGCCCATGGAGAGCGCAGTTCAGAGCTACCAATCAACAATGACGGAGTGGAAGTACCACCACCTAGCCATGATGAGGTTCGAGTTGCTATCCAACGACTCAAAAACAACAAAGCAGCGGGTGCTGACGGCCTGTCAGCTGAATTGTTTAAAACCGGCGGCGATGAATTGATAAGGCGCATGCATCAGCTCATCAGCAAAATATGGCTAGCAGAAAGCATGCCCGGTGATTGGAACCTCAGCGTACTGTGCCCTATACTTAAGGAATTAGACCCAACAATCTGAGCAAGTTATAGAGGTATCAGTCTTATTTCCATCGCATATAAGGTTCTCTCAAGCGTACTGTGTGAAAGATTAAAGCCGATTACAAAAACACTAATTGGACCTTATCAGTGTGGCTTTCGACCTGGTAAGTCCACCATAGACCAGATTTTCACGCTACGACAAATCCTGGAGAAAACCCACGAAAATCAAATTGACACACACCATTTCTTTGTCGATTTTAAAGCTGCGTTCGATAGCCCGAGAAGGGATTGCCTATACGCAACAATGTCTGAGTTCGGTATACCTGCAAAGTTGATCAGACTTTGCAGAATGACGTTGAGCAACACACGCAGCTCCGTCAAGGTAGGAAATGACCTCTCCGAAACCTTCAATACCGAAAGAGGTTTCAGGCAAGGCGATCCACTGTCTTGCGATCTCTTTAACATCATCATGGAGGGGATCGTACGAAAGGCCGGTGTGCATCGTAATGGCACCATTTTCTACAAAGGCGTCCAGCTCCTTGCGTTCGCTGATGATATTGATATTGTCGGCAGAATCAAGAGAGAAGTTACCGCTGCTTTCGCCGCTATTGAAAAGGAATCAGCCAAAGTGGGTTTGACAATAAATGAGGGCAAAACAAAATATATGCTGTCTACAAACAAAGGAGCTCGGCGTTTAGACTCCCACGTTTCATCCGGCAGGTATAACTTTGAAGTAGTCAAGGAGTTCGTTTACCTTGGCACCGTCATTAATACCAAAAACGAAATCAGCTTGGAGATAAAGCGAAGAACAATAATTGCTAATAGGTGCTACTACGGGCTCAGTAAGCAACTAAGTTCCAGAGCCCTCTCTCGATCGACAAAACTAACACTCTACAAGACGCTCGTTCTACCTGTGCTGCTTTATGGCGCTGAGGCATGGGTAGTTTGGAAACTGACGCAGCCGCTCTGGGGGTGTTCGAGAGAAAAGTTCTTCGCAAAATCTTCGGTCCTGTTCGAGTCGGCGATGACTATCGCATCCGAATGAACCACGAGCTGTATGAGCTCTACGATGACATTGACGTAGTTCGGCGTATAACTGTGCAGCGACTACGCTGGCTGGGTCATGTCCATCGTATGAACGACGAAGCTCCAGCGAAAAAGGTGCTCGAGGCGAGGGTCGATGGTCAACGACGACGAGGGAGACCATGCCTCCGATGGATGGACCAGGCTGAGGAATCCCTAACCGCACTTGGTGTATCCGATTGGAGAAGGCGCGCGCAAAGCAGAGGCGCCTGGCGAGAGCTGATGAGGTCGGTTGAAACCCGGACACGGGTAGTTACGACCAACTAAGTAAGTAAGTAAGTGCAAACAAAATAGTAAAAAATTGTTTAAAATTGTGATTGAGGTAGTGACCAGAATGGCCCCAATTTTGCGTCGATTGCACTTTGTTTCAGCAAAATCGATTCAGAACTACGGCCGCGATTTGGGCAGCTAGCTCGAAAAACGTAGTTCGAGATAAAGGCTCTTAAGTTTGAAGTTATTTTTTGCATCAAAAATGAAAAATTTGAGCATGTTGTTAGTAATTCAAATAAAAATCGAATTAAAGTTGAGCTTATACTTTACTCGGGGGTTCCTTAGTTAATTAAATAAAAACACAACTCGTCTTATTTATACAAACTATCACTTCGTAGTTATTAATAAATTTTGAATTCAGTTCATTTTATATTAGCTTTATACAGTTGTTGTTGTTGCGTGGACGAATGAAAAAAAAGCACGGCGGCAAATTGAATGCGTTGCGATTACTATGAGGATATACGATGCACTGACTCTGCAAAGTTGGGGAGATAATGACCGCTGTGCTGTTGTTGACCTCTTGTTCGTCTAGGCAGCTCTCAGCAAAGAAACAATTGGGCGCGTATTAAAACAGGGTGATGCAATTATAAAACCGTACACATGCAGTTTTAGAAATCGGAAAATTTTGCGTCGATTGCACTTGGTTTCATCAAAATCGGTTCAGTAGAACCGGAAAAAAGTGACTTCGAAGTTTAAAAACGTGATTTGGAAAAAACTCAAAGAAAATTTTAGGCAATAAAACATTTTTTTTTGTGAAATACTTACATATATCAATCTGCAAAGCCTGCCCCATAAATAAATCCTTCCTCTTCAAAAAATGAGGACTCAGCGGCTCTTTGTGCTCTTCGGGCAGTCCTACCTTCTTTTGATGCGGCCAGAATTCTGGCTTCGGACCTTTTCATCATATTTTACGTTGCCAATAGGGATGCCCATTGCAAAAAACCTTCGTTAAATATGACAGTTGCAATATAATTGGCAAACTCAATAGTGCGTGCGCCGGTGTGCATATGCTTCGGTGCGAATGACCACAGCAATGCGTTGAATGATTCGTTGCTGTTTTGTAGTAGTAGTAGTAGTAGTAGTAGTAGTAGTAGTAGTAGTAGTAGTAGTAGTAGTAGTAGTAGTAGTAGTAGTAGTAGTAGTAGTAGTAGTAGTAGTAGTAGTAGTAGTAGTAGTAGTAGTAGTAGTAGTAGTAGTAGTAGTAGTAGTAGTAGTAGTAGTAGT
>OU612046.1:109309764-109492264 GCA_914767935.1 Coremacera marginata | reverse complement strand
AGTCTAAACGCCACGCTCCCTTGTTTGTAGATATCATATACTTTGTTTTACCTTCATTTATCATCAAACCCACTTTGGCTGATTCCTTTTCGATAGCGGCGAAAGCAGCAGTAACATCTCTCTTGGTTCTGCCGCCAATAACAATATCATCAGCATACGCAAGGAGCTGGACACCTTTGTAGAAAATGGTGCCATTACGATGCACACCGGCCTTTCATACGATCCCCTCCATGATGATGTTGAAGAGATCGCAAGACAGTGGATCGCTTTGCCTGAAACCTCTTTCGGTATTGAAGGTTTCGGAGAGGTCATTTCCTACCTTGACGGAGCTGCGTGTGTTGCTCAACGTCATTCTGCAAAGTCTAATCAACTTTGCAGGTATACCGAACTCAGACATTGTTGCGTATAGGCAATCCCTTCTCGGGCTATCGAACGCAGCTTTAAAATCGACAAAGAGATGGTGTGTGTCAATTTGATTTTCGTGGGTTTTCTCCAGGATTTGTCGTAGCGTGAAAATCTGGTCTGTGGTGGACTTTCCAGGTCGAAAGCCACACTGGTAAGGTCCAACCAGTGTTTTTGTAATCGGCTTTAATCTTTCACACAGTACGCTTGAGAGAACCTTATATGCGATGGAAATAAGACTGATACCTCTATAACTTGCGCAGATTGTTGGGTCTAATTCCTTAAGTATAGGGCACAGTACACTGAGGTTCCAATCGTCGGGCATGCTTTTTTCTAGCCATATTTTGCTGATGAGCTGATGCATGCGCCTTATCAATTCATCGACGCCGGTTTTTAACAATTCAGCTGACAGGCCGTCAGCACCTGCTTTATTGTTTTTGACTCGTTGGATAGCAACTCGAACCTCTTCATGGCTAGGTGGTGATACTTCCACTCCGTCATCGTTGATTGGTGGCTCTGAACTGCGCTCTCCATGGGCGGCATTGGTGGAATCGTCGCCAGTAAGTAAATTGGAGAAGTGCTGTCTCCACAATCTCAGCACACACTGTGTATCCGTATTCAGATCTCCATTTTCGTCTCTGCAAGTGGATGCTCCGGGCTTGAAACCTTGGGTTAGACGCTTAACCTGTTGATAGAGTTTTCGTGCATCCTTCTTGCCCTGGTATACCTCTAGTTACTCACGCTCACGCTTTTCCTGCTCTCTTTCCTTGCGTTTGAAAAGGCGCCTCTCTTCCATCCTCCTTTCGCGGTAGTTTTCTCGCACGGCTCGCGTTGCAGCTGACTGCAGCGTTTTTTTATATGCGGCGTTTTTTACTGCTGTCGCGATGCGACACTCCTGATCATACCATTGGTTCCGAGGTTGCGGGCATCGGAAACAAATGACTTCTTCAGCGGCAGCGCGCATGGAGTGAGAGGTTGGTTGGTTGAGCTTAACCGAGAGTTGAGCGGAGTATGCTTCGGCAGTCCGTTGTAATTGCAGCTTAGCGACATCTAGCTTTCGTTGCATTCCTGTGCGTATGTTCTTCGCATTGCCGCATGCGGATCTTGGCTGCAACAAGATAATGGTCGGAATGTTGACCCCCCGAAATGTACGCACATCTAGAACACCAGAGGCATGCCTTCCGTCGATTACAACATGATCAATTTGGTTTCGCGTTTTTTGTTCCGGGGACAGCCAGGTGGCCTTGTGGATGTCGAGGTGCTTAAATCTGGTGCTCCTAACTACAATGTTTCGCGCCGCGGCGAAGTCGATCAGTCTTAGACCGTTGTTCGTGGAGGTCTCATGAAGACTGAATTGTCCGACAGTGGGGCCAAAGATGCATTCCCTTTCGACTTTCGCATTAAAATCGCCGAGGACTATTTTCACGTCATGGACCGGAAGGTGGTCATATACGTCCTCAAGACTATCGTAGAAAGCTTCCTTGACGGCTTCGTCCTTTTCCTCCGTCCGATGTAGAAAAATTTTGCCTTGATGCGGATCGTGGCCAATCTTTCGTTCACAGGTGTGAACCGGGAAACAAGGTGGCGTAGTTTCCGGCTAACGACGAATCCACATCCAAATTCGCGCTTCTCCGCATGGCAGCTATAGTAGATATCACAGTGTGCTTGTTTAGAGCAGCCTTTCCTTTTCCATCGCATTTCCTGGATGGCGGTGATGTCAGATTTTATTGTTTTGAGGGCTTCCGCCAGTTGGATAACGGCACCTTCCCTATAAAGGGTCCGGACATTCCATGTGCATATCCGTAAATCATTGTCCGTTTTTCGTTTGCAGTGGTCGTCAACGTAATTGGGGTACTTATCCGAGGCTGCTTTAGTTTTCATTGGGCAGTAGTAATGTGGCGGGACCCAAACCCTGCGCACATTCCATGTTTAAGGTCTATGGAGCGACCCGCCGCTCAAATTAGCCGTCAAACTGACGGATGTCAGTTTGCCGTTGCCCAGGGAACACCACGTGGAGGTTTGAGTCGACTTGAGACGATTTCGACATTGTGATGCTGGCCTCGCCAGGTTGAGGCGGTCAGACACGTTGCCATGTGAAGGTTCGCCCCCTGTCCCCCCTGTTTAAAAAGCGTATGCAAACAAATTATTATCTTCTAAAGAACGCGTTAAACGAAATTCGGTGGTTGCTTCAAACCGTTGCATTCAAAAAGTAGCCAAATTAAGCAAATCGCCGTTTGGCGAAAACATTGCTGGACAAAAAAGGCCATATCTTTTAACGGCACCTTCCCTATAAAGGGTCCGGACATTCCATGTGCATATCCGTAAATCATTGTCCGTTTTTCGTTTGCAGTGGTCGTCAACGTAATTGGGGTACTTATCCGAGGCTGCTTTAGTTTTCATTGGGCAGTAGTAATGTGGCGGGACCCAAACCCGGCGCACATTCCATGTTTAAGGTCTATGGAGCGACCCGCCGCTCAAATTAGCCCAGGGAACACCACGTGGAGGTTTGAGTCGACTTGAGACGATTTCGACATTGTGATGCTGGCCTCGCCAGGTTGAGGCGGTCAGACACGTTGCCATGTGAAGGTTCGCCCCCTGTCCCCCCTGTTTAAAAAGCGTATGCAAACAAATTATTATTTTCTAAAGAACGCGTTAAACGAAATTCGGTGGTTGCTTCAAACCGTTGCATTCAGAAAGTAGCCAAATTAAGCAAATCGCCGTTTGGCGAAAACATTGCTGGACAAAAAAGGCCATATCTCCTAAAGTATTTTGAATTTCAAAAAACCCTTTTAGGGCGATATTCTCATATTTAAAAAAAAAAAATTTTAAATTTTTGCCAAACAGGAGTAGTCCCTTAACAACAAGATCCAACACTTTGTGCGTATATTTTCCGATCAGCGTTGCAATTCCAAATAAAGACGAAGAGCTACGTTTTTGCCACGAACCGTCGCCCGACACGCTCAAATATGTTTCTTCATTTCCCGCCTCCTCATTCTTCTGTCTTTCATCAGCAATTGCTTTACGTTGTATAACTTCGAATGTACTCTTTGATGCCTTCAACAGATTAGTAATAAATGCATAGTACGATCCATTTGCAAAGCCTGCAGACAGTTTCATTAGGGAACAATAAGTATAGATCGACCGTAATTCGAGTCCAGAATACGCATGAGAAACATCAAACGACGATTTATTTCGTATGCATCATTTACTAAAGGGCTCGAAGAAACACGTTGTTGTTTTTTGCACTCACACTTGATAACTAAATTAAAATCAAGTCCATGGATACTCGAACGAGAAAACCTTACATCACTATTACAGTTTTTACTGAGATAAAAATCGGAAAACAGAAAATTTATTATCACGTTATTATGGCCACCATCAATTTCGACGTAATTCGTGTCTTGAATTTTTTTTCGCTGAAGTGCTAGTATACTCAGTTTTCGCTTCTATTTTATCGAGATCATAAGCGGGGAATTTCTTCTTTCGAGGCCGAGCTGGTCGATCATTTTCAAATGATTTTTGCGTGTTTGGCATTTTGGAAATCTGCTTACTTACTGCTTACACGTTCGAAACACAACTGAAATACGTTACGGCAAATAGAAGTGTATACAACGCTTATCCGACCGAGGGTACGCAGGAATACGAACACACACAATAGAGACACAATAGAGAGGAACGTACAAAAATTCGTTGGGACAGTAACGAACTTCCTACCTGTACTAGATACACCGCTTAGGTAGTCAAAAAATGCCCGTCCCTTGAAGTCGCTCCGAGCGCGCATTTATACCTGTTTTTCGGCCGACGCACTCTCTCGTCTAATACGCTGTGACTCGTAAAATAAATTAGATAGGGAAATATCCTTTTGACTACATTCTTTCAAGATCCTAAGGATGAAAATAAAGCAAAAAATTACATCTACAGTACAATTGTAGTGTTTATCAGTACCTTTTCAACATATTATATTTGATGATCGGGCAAAAACAGCCAAGGTCATGATGAAAAAACGATTTTGGCGGTTCATGCAGGGTGTCTTAAAAAAATTTTTAAGGCGATGAAAATATTTTGAGGTAAGCTTTCAAATAAGGGGCAGACTTTGCGAACTTGTTTTTGTCGAACCGGTCTAATGTGCAGCTGAAAGAAGCCTAGATGTTTGTGTGTTTTTTGCTCTTTTACAGGAGCTTTACAATTTCTTTACAGCGTCGACTCAACGTTGTGAATTTCTTCAGTATCAAATGTCTGTCGTTGACTCGTTGGTCGGCTCGTGCAGATACGTGAGTGCTCAAAAGAAATCCATGGCGCGTTGGAATCCATTAAATATGATAAACAACAGAGTCGAATCGTTGTATGCGAAGCAAGAGGTACATACGCTTGAAACTAGAACGTCTTGAAACGGCTTTCATGACTGTTGTTTGGGGGTTCTTATTAGATCGAATAAACTGTACCAACAAGAAACTTCAAAGTTTGGAAATTGATATAACCATAGTCATAGAACTCTATGACTCTATAAGCTACTTCCTGATGAATTTAATACAAGTAGAGAGATGGAACAAAATAATGATCGCGAAAGTTCCAGAATCACTACTTTTTTAAAATTATTGATACTTTAGGAGAACTTCATAAACGCCGAGATGCGTATAAAACATTTCGTAACAAATTTTATTTCATTACTAACCTATCAAAATTTAACACGTCAGAAGTGTAGGAAAAGGCGAAATTATTACAAACGACTTATTCTACTGACTTAGAAGACAACTTTTCAGAATAATGTCTCCATTTCCGTGCTCTGTTGTACAAACAATTAAGAGCGGAAAAGTGCTCTCACTTTATTAAAATGGCTCCAAGCTGATTTACCCAAATGTATATATCGCGCTCCGTATATGTGTATGTTCTCCCGCCAGCAATTGTTTACTGTCTTATTTACGACGAGTTAAAAATTACTTACGCACAAAAATTACGCAGCATAGGTTAAATCATCTGGCGTTACTGAATATAGAAGCGGATTCTTTACAAAAAATTGAATGTAAAGATTAAATAAATAAATTTGCTGCGAAAAAGTCCAGACGCGTTTCATAAAATTAAACAATTTGGCACAATAATAGTATAAGCCTGTAACAAAAAACTTTTTCTTATTTTAACCTATCAATTTACAGATATACTTCAGTCTAAGTTCGGTAAGTTACAGATCTAAGAACGGGCGGCTGCTAGAACGATTCGGCCTGGAGTGGCTAAACCAACTAATCCGCCTCTGGCTGCAAAGGAGCGAGCAAGATAGCAAAACGCGCAGTAGAAATAAAAATCAAGCAGAGGAGATTGAGAAGTAATTACTTTATACTTTTTTTTTTTTAATTTTTTGCTCTTTAAATGCTAAAAAAAAAAATACAAAACCAGCCAATAATATTTTAATTTAGGTATAAGATCCAATAAATTTTGTCTACTTTAAAATAAAAAAAAAAACAAGTCAATCCATAAAGTAGTTCTTGACATATCGTGGAGACCTGTTAAGAAACCATGGTTTTTCAGACAACGCGTTTTAAGATTTGGTTAACGATTTTTTCGAGTTATTAGCTTTCTGATCGAGTTTCATGAAAACCTCCCTGAAAATTATTTAAGGATTATTAGGATGAAGATTTATTTAGCTTCTCTAAAGTTAAATAGTCTAATTGGTACAGTTGAAATTTACTTGACTTGAATAAATGAATTGCAGTCTTAGCACGTTAGCGTTCTATCAAAGTTCAAACAAAAAGTGAACGAGTTTTATTTCATTAAAATTTTACATCAAAAAAAGCGTCTTAAAAATACGGTACTTTACATAGGAACTAACCAAAGCAGGTAAAAACAATTAAGTAAAGCGACAATTTAAAGATACAATTCAGGGATATTTTAATATTGTTTCACATAGCAACTTCAGTAATTTCATGATTGCAATCTTATATACGTAGAAATAAGGAAGAATGAAATAAAATTGAATTCAGCAAGATAATTTAAATTAATTAAAATTAAATTCAGTAAGATCATTAATATTGCACATGCTTTGACTTGACACCAGCCGCGTTGAAGAACTTCATGTTTTCAAAGATACAGGTAACATAACCAGTTTATGAATAGCGCGTCTAAATTTTTACCTGTGCTGGTTTGGACGTCCGCGATCTGAACCTTGCCGTCCTGTTCGGGTGTTGTTGCCACCACATTTCCAATCACCCGCTGTTGTGGAGGGAGGTTGTCCTCGTGCACGATTACGAGCTTGCCGACTACCAGAATGGGTCGATCCGTGTCCCACTTGTTGCGCTGCTGCAGATCGAACATAATCTCTGGGCCAGGACGCCCAGAACTTCTGCTTGAGATAACACAGCAGCCGCCATCTCTTCAAGCATGACATTTCGTTGTCTAGTACGTCGGGCACGAATTCGTGCGGCAGCGAACGAAGATGACTTCCTAGTAGCAGATGTGCTTGAGTGAGGGCTTCGCCGTCGTTTGGATCGGTACTCAAAGGGGTGAGAGGCCTGGAATTCATCATGGCCTCCACTTCGACTACAATTGTTGACAGCTCTTCAGCTGTTAGGAGTGCGTTGCCGATCGTGCGCTCGATGTGGTATTTGGCAGACTTCACAGCTGCCTCCCAAAGACCTCTAAAGTGAGGCGCTCTGGGTGGTATGAAGGCAAACTCGATCCCCTCGCCTGCAGCGTACGATATTAGCTTCTCTCAATGTGCCTCGAATGCCACTGTATTAAAAAATAATTACAAATTTAAAAAACTGTGATCAAGTGTTTGCTTTATACAGAAAAAAACGCTAGTTATAGGATTGTGATTAAAATTAACAAAATAAACGAAAAGTATATTTTCAAATTCAGTTTACGCTTACTTTCAGCGAGTTTATCTAAAATAAAATCCACTGAAGGCGTCATATCCCTGTACAGATTAAGCAATGTGAGATCGTTTAATCTATCTTGCAACAAGTACTGAAAATGTTCGTTCATTTTCACACGCAGTGACTGAAAGAGTTTCAAGAATAATTGGTTAATTAAATATAGTAGAGAATATTTCTTTATTGCCCAGTTCTAGGGTTTTAAACACTGTCTTACCAAACATTCAGTTTCATTTTTTTTTTCATGAGCTCGTTTTTCAAAAGCTCCAGCGGTTTTGTAGCGTCAGGAATAGTGTTGAAATGAGTAGTGGAAATAGTTGTTTTAAACATCTAGCTTTAAGGTTTGAGATAAATCAAACGCGTGTCAAAAAATTTTGAGAGAGACAGAGCCAACTGTTGATTAGTGCCAAATCAATTTTTATTTTGTTGGCTTTATGCTTAGAGTATAAGAAATAAATTCTATACAATATTATATTGCAAAGTAACAAATTGTGGCGGCCGTGGCGCAGTGGGTAGAGTGTGTGGCCTATACGCCAGAGAACGCTGGTTCGAATCCTCCATCCGACACAGAAAGTTTTTTCAATTGAATTAATTTTTCTGTTCGGCCGTCACCTCCCTGTAGACAATGGCAAACCTCAGAGAGTAAAAACTGGAATGAAAAGCTTCTTGAGAACATACGCCGTTCGGAGTCGGCATAAAACTCGTAGGTTCAGTTCTCGATCATTTGTGTTCCAACATTTTCACAACACGCACAACACAATTGATCATAAGAAGCGCGGTCGAAGTCCTTTCAATGGCTGAAATGGCCTTTTTCATTTTCTTTTCGAAGTAATAAATTGAATGTGTGGTAATTTAATAATAAAGTATTAGTACGGTCAACTACAGCTCTATCTAGGGAACTAAACGCCCTTTCACCCTAGTTGGTCATTCAATGGGTGGCGCCATTGCAGTGTTGTTTTCCATAGTTTATGCACTTTTATATTAAATACTCGTATATTATTAAAAATTTAAAAAAACACAAATATGACAAACTTCGTTTTGCTAATGGGCTTTGCATAAAATAAACCATCACATGTTTTTGACAGATCTACGGACATTTTTGGTGAGAGAGATACGTTACCACCGTGTTTCTCACACCATGCCCAATTCTAAGAATTGTCAACAATACCCCAAATGGTCAAAATTACAACTTAAAAAAATTTAAACACATGTATTCTGAACGAATAAAACATGGACAGTTTAAATGATTACGGTTCAACGACAATACTTTTGAAATTTATATTTTGGGTTTTCATTCTTTTGATAAAAACTTGTGATCACTTTCCGTGTGAATCACTTGTGTCCTATTTGTCTTTTTGCTACGATAATTTAGGGGGGGTTAAAACTCCAAAATACTTTTTTGGTTGCGCTACTGCTCTTATATCCAATTGATAATAAAGAGCCGTAGATGGCTGAAACAGTATCGATAATGTTTCGCTTTTTTGGGTGTCCCAAAAAACAGCGGAAATGGTCTTTTATTTATAACCTCAGCATTTCTTGTCCGATCATAAAGCTCAGAATATCGTTGGAAAAGTCTTTACTAGTCTAGTCTTTACTTTAGTAAAATGAAATTTAAAATGAATCTTTACTTTAGTAAAGACTAGTCTTTACTTTATGGGGACCTTCCGTCCCCATATCTCATTGACCTCAGATGTCATCTTCAAGTGCATATTTCAATTTTTATTATTTTTTTTTTCACTTGTAACCCCAAAATTCCGATAAAAGTATGTAATTAAAGCAAAGTTCATTAAATTTCAATACATAATTGTGAAAAAATCAAATAATTTCATTCACTAGAAAAACAGTTACAGAGGTTTACTTTTCAGTACAAATTCTGGTTAAGAAAAGGTAGTATGTTTTTTAAAATTTAAATATAGTCCGAAAAATTCCTAGTTTTATTAATATACCTTATAGCCACCTAGAGTCTCGTTTAAAATGAATTTAACTTAAGAAAAATTTTAAACTACTGAATATTTCTATAATATGTAGAAACACTGTAGTTATACTAAAACGTCTAACCTTTGTAACATTTTTTCTAGTGAATGAAATCATTTGAATTTGGCACAATTTATATTGAAATTTAATGAATTTTTATTAAATAATATTTTTTTATCGAAATTTTGGGGTTACAGTGCAAAAAAAAAATAATAATTCAATCAATGATATATAGGATCGTAAGGGGTTTAAGGCCTTTTCAACGACGTACTGCACTTTATGATAGGAGCAGAAATGCCAAGGATATGAATAAAAGACCATTTTAGCTGTTTTTTGGGGCACTCAAACAAACATTTTTTTATAGTTCTGAGATACTTTCAAGATAAGCTATCATTCTAGAAGGTAACTTTTTATATTTATTTTTTTCCCACACAAGGCGACCCACCCTAATGTCCAGTCTACATTCAACTTCGACTGGATTGAATAAAATTTTTTCTCTTGGACTGATTTTTTGATTCGCAAAAAATAATATATTGTTTTTTTTTTTTTTGTTTTATAGCTTCCAGACTTAACTTTTTGGATGGTGAAGATTGGCGTTTCTTTGGAGACATTTTTGAAAGTATTTCAGTACGAACGAATTCCCAATAAATTCTGACCAAATTAATTTTTCGAAAATTTCGATTTTGTTGTTATCGATATACTGTGCAACAATACCGCTATTTACAATAAATAAGCGAACAAATTTGATTATTTGTTGTTGACTTAAAAAGTAGTTCATTTATTATTGAACCACCTTAAGCATTTTCTGAAAGTAAATATCAGGTGAATTCACCACCTTATTTGTTGATTCACCAAATTTATTTGCTCTTCGCAAAACAAAGGCTAAAAACTCCAAGAGAAAGTTGCGTGATTATTATCACGATTAATTAAATTTAATATTAAATTAAATTAATATTAAATATTAAATTAAATTTAATTTAGTATGAAATTATACAAACTGATGTTATTTTCCAAGAAAAGTATATAAAGTCTCGTTATTGTAAAAACAATTTGTTTTCGATTACCAGTTTATCACAACAACAATTCGTGTGTGCAGGCAAGAAGATATGCAAATAAATGTAAATAGTAAAGTTATGAACTGTATTTTTTCTTTTTTTTAGATTTGTTAAATAAACTGTGCTACTAAAAGCTTCGGCGATTTTTATCTCCAAGTATTTGAAAATACAATTATGCCGGATTTTCAATTAAGCATACAGTTTAATAATTATTTAGTTATTATTTATTACACACCCTGCCTCAAGTGGCCAAAAGGTTCACTGCTGTGACGACAAAATCGGCAAATGTACATCGATTCTTCATCACTTCGATATGAAAACTTCGTTGAAATTAAAATCGTAGCTGCTTCGCTGTCCGAGTTATTGCCTAAATACATTTATACCCCCACGCGACTTATTTTACTTCTTTAGAAGTAAAGAAAAAAAAAATAGATTTTTATTTTTTATTTACCCGAAGGCTTCTTTATTTTCTTGAATTCAGATTAAGACTAACTTACTTAAAAATATTACAATCCAATGTAACCTCTTAAGATACAAAATAAATACATTACTACAAAAATACAAAATACATATTTCCTGCCTTTGATTGCATTTTTTGTGTTGCAACCAATATTTAGAATTGTTTACATATGAAAACCCAAAACACTTAAGTGGGTCAGTTGGATTGCAAGAGCAATTCGATACATTGTTTACAAATTGCCGATGCTAGTGAGTTTTGGGTTAAGCAACAGCGGCACATGACAAAGTGTTCTGTAATCCGAGAATATGTTTTTGAGTTAAATGTTTTTATATTCTTTATTCGGTTAATTGTTTTGAAATAATTTATGTTGCCCAATTGATTGGCAGTTTGGTTGAAACCTGAGGTTTCTCAAGTGACGTTGATGTCGACATGACCCCTCCCCCCTTGGATTGAGAACTCCCCTGAGTTTGAGGGTTGACGATATTTATCTTAAGTGTTCTGTTTTTTCTTACAAAATATATGTATACAAATATTGCTGATAGCAATAATATCATAAGAGAAGAAATAAGTACAATGAGATTCACAGTTGTAAAATTCTTTCTGTGATACTTTAATTCTTTTATTTTTTCTATGTTTTCTATTTGTTGAATAACAATTTCTTCAAAGGTTGGTTGAGTTTTTGAACTATTTAATTTTTTTATTGATGGTACAGCAAATCTTTCATGAAATATTAATTCTTTATTTGAAAAATTTTCTTCATTTACTTTTATTTTACAATCATTAAAAGAAATTAAGTAATTTCCATTCAGTTTGGTTTTTCTATAATCACATGTACTATTTAATTGTGAATTTATTTGATTTTTTAACAAAATTAGACCAGGTTTTATATTAATAATTTCTGAATGATTGTTTTTGACTTTTAGACAGTTATCTTTGTAAATACATAGTTTTGATTTTTTTAAGTTTTTAATGTTTACATCACTATTATAATCATAAAAAGTATTATTTATTTTTATTACTTCTTGCATACTAATAAGTAATTCTTCATGTTTTGCGTTTGAAACGGGTACTACTAATGACCTTGGTGCAGAAAGCATATTTTTAGGAATTTCTATTACAAATATAATTTCGTTATTTTTATATTCACCTACACCTAGTCGTATGTTTCTAAGTTTGTCAATGTCGATGTTGTATCGAGTTATTTCGTCGTCCGTTAAGATGTTACTTGTCATTATGTCGAGTCTTGCTGAAGCAATGTTATTTTGTATATGTTCAATGTGATCCTCCAAAATTTTAATTTTTAATAAAAAGTCTAAGTAAAGAAATTGCGCATACATTTTTGAATTCGTTTCTTCTATGTCATTAAATTTTTCATTTATTTTATTTCTGTCTGACTCTATTGTTTTTCTTAACATTTCGAATGTTTTATTAAAATGGTCATTTATTTGGATATTTTTGTTAATATTTTCAATTGCCATATGATTATTTGTGTCAATAATTTTTAAATGTTCTTCTATTTCTGTCCTATCATTGTCGTCCATTGTTCCATAAAGCCATTTAAGTCCTGTTCCAAAAATGTTTATAAGTCCCCTCTTCTGTCTATGTGGTAGGATGGTTTGAATTTTCCGTCTAAGTGTTTTAAGTTGTGAATTTAAAAGTTGCTTGTTTTCTAATAATTTTAATTGTTGTATTTCGGATGTAAAGTCGTCTATGATACTTTCTATTTCGGATGGGTTAATTATATGTAAAATCATGTTGTAGTTCTTGATGATTTGTGCGTTTTCCAGTTTTATTTCAATGAATCCATCGTCAGTTTCTATTTTGTCGATGATAAGTGTTCCACAAGCCTTAGTTATCATTATTAGTAAGGTCAAAACGAGTAATGTCCAATTGATCTGAAAATTTGGTTGGTCTTTTAATATTTGTTGGATGAATATTTTCTATCTTTAATTTTCTATATCTTGGTTCGTATTTGTGTCTGAGTGCTTTATAATTCTTTACATATCCTTCTTGTTTATTGTGTCTAAAATCCTCACGTTTCCTATTAAGTTTATCAATATTTTGCTCTTTTTTACTTTGAATTAACTGCCTAATTTTTTCTTTATCGATTTTACCTTCTTCTACATCAATAGGTTTTTCTTTTAGAGTTGAATGCACTGATCTGTTATACCATTCTACACATTTAAATATACGTTCTTGCGTCGATAAACTAGACTTTTCTGCTTCTAGTGCTCTGAATTTTTCAGCAATAGTGCTATGGAATCTTTCTATATCGGAATTTCCAGTGTGACTATTGGGTTTTGTAAAATGCACTAATATTTCTTCTTGTCTCATAAATTCTCTAACATTGACAGAATTGAACTCGTTATCCATAACAATTTTGTTTGGTTTACTTTTTATTGACAAGTACAGTCTAAATTTTTCTATTAAAGTGTTGCTATTTCTATCTTCTAAGTAAAGAATGACCGCAAATTTAGAAAATTTATCTATAAATGACATAAAACTGTGTTTCTTATTTGTATAAACATCTACATGTATAATCTGATTTTTGTCGGTTGGGGTTTCTGTTAAAAAATATTTCGGTTTGATTGGTTTCCTGTCATATTTGGCCCTACTGCAGATGTCGCAATTATTTACGTATTCTGTATTAATTTCTTTAGGTCCTTATAATAGATAAGTTTTCTCAATCCCTCGTAATTTGCCTGTATGCCACCATGTCCTGTCTCTAATTTATGATATTTTCCTATTTGTTTATATGTTTCCTCTTCGTTTAACATATCTCTGGCATGGTATGAGCATCTATAGAATTTAAGAGTTGAACCGAAGAGTTCTATTAGTTTCTGTTGTACTATGTTATATTCATGGTCCGTTATTTCCGAATAAATGCCTGTTTTCCCTGTTTTTAAATATCTTCTAAATATATCTGTCATAAAATTATTTTTAATATCTTCAGGACTAATAAAAATTTTTCTTTTATCATTAACTACTTCAATTTCTCTTACCTTGTTGTTAGTTAAAATTAGCTGTGTATTAAATCTATTCACTATTGTGTCCAATATAATAAAATGGTCATTTTGTTCCTCTTCTTGAGAATGAATTGTAGCATCTGTGCTTCTGTTGTCTTCGTGTTGATCTTCGGTCTCTTGGTTACGTGAATCAATTGCATTTATTTGTCCTAAATCCGCATTTATACGACTCATAAAATCGGCAGCTATATTTTCCTTACCTTTTATATAGTTCATTTTAATGTCATATTCTCCTAACTTAAGTAGCCAACGTTGTAACCTTGGATTAATATCTTTGCCAGTGTTTTTGATTTTCAACCATACTAATGGTTGATGATCAGTTATCAAATCAAAATTTCGTCCGTAGATATATGGTCGAAAATAGTTAACCGCCCATACAATAGCTAAAAGTTCTTTCTCTGTTGTAGAATATTTTCTTTCGTGCTCGTTTAGGGTTCTACTTGCATAGCTAATTGGATGCTCACTTTGAGTGAGAACTGCACCGATAGCGAAATCACTAGCATCTGTGGCTACTTTAAAACGTTTATCAAAGTCGGGGTATTTAAGTATTGGAGCTTCTGTTAATAATCGTTTCAATTTCTGAAAGGCATCTATGTACTGTGGATCTTGTTTATTAATTTTTGCATTTTTCTTCAAATATTTCGTCATTCCATGAGCTACTTTGGCATAATCCTTCACGAACTTTCTATAATAACCGGTAATTCCTAAAAATGACTTGATTTGTTTTGTTGTTTCAGGGAGTTTAAGCTTTTGAATGTTTTCAATTTTACTCTCATTCGGCTTTACTCCTTCTGTTGTTAAAATGTGCCCTAAGTATTCAGTTTCCTTAGCAAAAAATTTACATTTATCTACCTGAATTTTTAAATTATGTTGTCTCAATTTATTAAAAATTTTTTCGAGGCTTTCCAAATGTTCTTCTAGTGAAGTGCTAAAAATAAGTATGTCATCAAGGTAGACAACACATATTTTGTTAATAAATTCTCTAAGAACTGAACTGATTAATCTTTGGAACGTGGCTGGGGCATTTTTGAGTCCAAATGGCATTCTCATAAACTCATAGTGCCCAAGAGGAGTAGAAAATGCTGTCTTTTGTCTATCGCATTCTTTTATTAAAACCTGATGGAACCCTTTCGCTAAGTCTAGTGTTGTGAAATATTGGGACCTTCCTAGTTTCTCTAAGATATTTTCAATATTAGGGATGGGAAATTTATCGCTAATAGTTTCTTCGTTCAATTTCCTGTAATCGATGACTATACGCCATTTCTTTGTACCGGAATTGTCCGCCTTCTTTGGAACGATCCAAAGCGGTGAGTTATACGGTGAGTTGCTTTCCTTTATTATTCCCTGTTCTAACATTTCTTTTATTTGTCTATTGATTTCGGTCTCGTGTATTTGTGGATATCTATAAATTTTTGAGTAAAGGAGCTTACTTGTTGTAGTCACTATTTCGTGCTGAATTTCGTGTGTATGAGTCAATTTTTGTCCTTCTTGAAAAAATAAGTCTTTGTGCTTATTTATTAAATATTTTAGATAATCTATCTCTTCAGAGTTCATATCTATTCTTTTTAATTTTTCAATAACGCTTTGGTTAATAAACGAATTTTCAATTGTATAAATTTCGTCAAATTTGTACGGACATTCACTCAAAAATGTAGTTTTTACATTATTGATTTCAATGTATCCCTCTCTAAGATTAATAATTGCTTGCATTGGTGCAAGTATATTTTGTCCAATAAGTGCGTCAAATTTTTTATTCTTGAACTGTGTAAGTTTCCAGCTCAAATATTTTTTTTCGTTAAATTCTTTTGGGAGTTCCGTTATTATTTCATGGCTTATGTTTGTTTGTCCACTGAGTGTATTAAATTGTAGATTATCTTTTAATTTTAGTCTTTTATATTTTGTCAATTTGTCCTCGTTAATAAGTGTTGTTGTCGATCCTGTATCAATCAAGCATTTTATTTTTTCATCTCCTACAGTTAGCTCAACTATCGGTAAATTAGGTCCTCCCCCGGCAATTGAAAATTTACCTCATTTTGTTCTATATGGTCTACATCCATTCTACTCGTCCTAGTTTGGCCCGAATTCCTTCCGCCTGTATTTTGAGTATTTTGCGGATTTTGTCTGAATGGGTTTCTAAATTGTCCAGAGTTGTTATTTTGTCTAAACTGATTTTCTACTTGGTTATAGTTTTGTCTATTCTGATTTTCAACTTGGTTGTAATTCGGTCTAAATGAATTTTGTGTAAAGTTTGTGTTTCTGAAATTTTGCGAGTTTGTTTTTCTAAAATTTTGCGAGTTTGTGTTTCTATTTCTGTACGCTTTTTTCTCTACTTGTTCTATCATACCTGTTTCTTGTAATGTATAAAACGCTAATCTTAGATTTTGAATATTTCTACTGTGGATTATGCTGGCTAGATTGGTATCTAGTCCATTAACAAATGTTTTTAAAATTATAGATTCATTTACAATAGGTGAAAACTCTACCGGTTTATTTTCATCGAAATCATATTTAGTGTTTAATTTATCTAATATATTTCTTAACTGATAAAAGTAGTCACTTACATTAAGACTTTTTATGTTTATTGCTTGGTGGTATAGGTTATGATACGTCTCTTTTACTCCAAAATTCCTCACTAGTTCTTCCTTGATTTCATTCCATGTTGGGTTACTTCCGAGTGTTCTTATCGTTTGGAGTGCTGGGCCTTGGATTTTTGTCCTTACGTGTCGTTGGAATATGAATTCTTTAAGGGTGGGATTTCCATCGAAGAGAGGGAGTATTAATTCCACTTCCCTTATGAACGCCGACAGATCATAATCCTTAGTTCCGTGGAACTCTTTTATTCTAGCTGCTTCCCTAATGATATCTGACGCTGGAACCTGTTGTTCGTTGTTCATATTGGTTGGTTTCTGGTATTCTGGCCACATAATAGTCAACTTGTTAATAATTAATTTTTTTTTGTTTTTGTTTTGTGTTCACGACTTTAAGACAAATCTTTGGATTCGAACAAGTACGGTAAAATAAATCTTTAGATTTAAGTGAGTTCCACTTTTTCACTAGATATCTTTTGATTTCTATCACGTTCAAAAAAAATTATTTTTTTTTTTATTTTGAACTCGAGACTTTAGAGCTTAAAGTTATTTTATAAAAATCTTTTGATTTTTATTCCGTTTCGACTGCGCCATTTTACTTCTTTAGAAGTAAAGAAAAAAAAAATAGATTTTTATTTTTTATTTACCCGAAGGCTTCTTTATTTTCTTGAATTCAGATTAAGACTAACTTACTTAAAAATATTACAATCCAATGTAACCTCTTAAGATACAAAATAAATACATTACTACAAAAATACAAAATACATATTTCCTGCCTTTGATTGCATTTTTTGTGTTGCAACCAATATTTAGAATTGTTTACATATGAAAACCCAAAACACTTAAGTGGGTCAGTTGGATTGCAAGAGCAATTCGATACATTGTTTACAAATTGCCGATGCTAGTGAGTTTTGGGTTAAGCAACAGCGGCACATGACAAAGTGTTCTGTAATCCGAGAATATGTTTTTGAGTTAAATGTTTTTATATTCTTTATTCGGTTAATTGTTTTGAAATAATTTATGTTGCCCAATTGATTGGCAGTTTGGTTGAAACCTGAGGTTTCTCAAGTGACGTTGATGTCGACATGACCCGCGCACTACATACTGCTATATATATACTCTGTCATTACGTCTGTAACGCCCATAAGGAGGCGTTGCAGGTATAGAAAAGTATATATGTTTTTGATCAGCATCAACACCTAAGATAGCCATGTTGGTCTGTCTGTTTGTCCGTCTGTCTGAATGGCTATCCTTCTATATGCCTATGATCACGATTAAAGCCGTAATTTTTGAACAAAAGTAATAAAATGTAGTATATAAGGATCTATCTTAAAAATAAAGATCAAAATCAAAACTGAGCAGAATCGGATTAAAAAACACGCCTACCTCCCATACAATGTGACGTCATCAAAATAGCAAACCCTTCATAAATTCCTCAAAAATGCATGTATTGATATATTTTACATATAAGCTTTCATATTTAATAACTTACTTACTAAGGTGGCCGTAACAACCCGTGTCCGGGTTCCGGCCGACCTCATCAGCTCTCGCCAGGCGCCTCTGCTTTGCCCGCGTCTTCTCCAATCGGATACACCAAGTGCGGTTAGGGCTTCCTCAGCCTGGTCTATCCATCGGAGGCATGGTCTCACTGGTTTTCGCTGGAGCTTCATCATCCATACGATGGACATGACCCAGCCAGCGTAGTCGCTGCACAGTTATACGCCGAACTACGTCAATGTCTTCGTAGAGCTCATACAGCTCGTGGTTCATTCGGATGCGATAGTCATCGCCGACTCGAACAGGACCGAAGATTTTATGAAGAACTTTTCTCTCGAACACCCCAAGAGCGGCTGCGTCAGTTTGCGAAACTACCCATGCCTCAGCGCCATAAAGCAGCACAGGTAGAACGAGCGTCTTGTAGAGCGTTAGTTTTGTCGATCGAGAGAGGGCTCTGGAACTTAGTTGCTTACTGAGCCCGTAGTAGCACCTATTAGCAATTATTGTTCTTCGCTTTATCTCCAGGCTGATTTCGTTGTTCGTATTAATGGCGGTGCCGAGGTATACGAACTCCTTGACTACTTCAAAGTTATACCTGGCGGATGAAACGTGGGAGTCTAAACGACGCGCTCCCTTGTTTGTAGACAGCATATACTTTGTTTTACCCTCACTTATCGTCAAACCCACATTGGCTGATTCCTTTTCGATAGCGGCGAAAGCAGCGGTAACATCTCTCTTGGTTCTGCCGACAATATCAATATCATCAGCGTACGCAAGGAGCTGGACACCTTTATAAAAAAAGGTTCCATTACGATGCACACCGGCCTTTCGTACAATCCCCTCCATGATGATGTTGAAGAGGTCGCAAGACAGTGGATCGCCTTGCCTGAAACCTCTTTCGGTATTGAAGGATTCGGAGAGGTCATTTCCTACCTTGACGGAGCTGCGTGTGTTGCTCAACGTCATTCTGCAAAGTCTAATCAACTTTGCAGGTATACCCTTCTCAGGCTATCGAACGCAGCTTTAAAATCGACAAAGAGATGGTGTGTGTCAATTTGATTTTCGCGGGGTTTCTCCAGGATTTGTCGTAGCGTGAAAATCTGGTCTGTGGTGGACTTTCCAGGTCGAAAGCCACACTGGTAAGGTCCAATCAGTGTTTTTGTAATCGGCTTTAATCTTTTACACAGTACGCTTGAGAGAACCTTATATGCGATGGAAATAAGACTGATACCTCTATAACTTGCTCAGATTGTTGGGTCTCCTTTCTTAAGTATAGGGCACAGTACACTGAGGTTCCAATCGTCGGGCATGCTTTCTGCTAGCCATATTTTGCTGATGAGCTGATGCATGCGCCTTATCAATTCATCGCCGCCGGTTTTAAACAATTCAGCTGACAGGCCGTCAGCACCCGCTGCTTAATTGTTTTTGAGTCGTTGGATAGCAACTTCACGGCTTCACACGAACTTCTTCACGGCTAGGTAGTGGTACTTCCACTCCGTCATCGTTGATTGGTGGCTCTGAACTGCGCTCTCGATGGGCGGCATTGGTGGAATCGTCACCAGTAAGTAAACTGGAGAAGTGCTGTCTCCACAATCTCAGCACACACTGTGTATCCGTATTCAGATCTCCATTTTCGTCTCTGCAAGTGGATGCTCCGGGCTTGAAACCTTGGGTTAGACGCTTAACCTGTTGATAGAGTTTTCGTGCATCCTTCTTGCCCTGGTATACCTCTAGTTCCTCAAGCTCACGCTTTTCCTGCTTTATTTTCTTGCGTCTGAAAAGGCGCCTCTTTTCCTTCCTCTTTTCGCGGTAGTTTTCTCGCACGGCTCGCGTTGCAGCTGACTGCAGCGTTTTTCTGTATGCGGCGTTTTTTACTGCTGTCGCAATGCGACACTCCTAATCGTACCATTGGTTCCGAGGTTGCGGGCGCCGGAAACAAATGACTTCTTCAGCGGCAGCGCGCATGGAGTGGGATATATGCGCCCAAAGTCCGCCGGCTTCGTTGGGTCCAGAGGTTGGTTGGTTGAGCTTAACCGAGAGTTGAGCGGAGTAGGCTTCGGCAGTCCGTTGTAATTGCAGCTTAGCGGCATCTAGCTTTCGTTGCATTCCTGTGCGAATATTCTTCGCATTGCTTAATCGCATGCGGATTTTGGCTGTAACAAGATAATGGTCGGAGTCAATGTTGACCCCCCGAAACATCTAGAACACTAGAGGCATGCCTTCCGTCGATTACAACATGATCAATTTGGTTTCGCGTTTTTTGATCCGGGGACAGCCAGGTGGCCTTGTGGATGTCGAGGTGCTTAAATCTGGTGCTACTAACTACCATGTTTCGCGCCGTTGTTCGTGGAGGTTTCATGAAGACTGAACTGACCGACAGTGGGGCCAAAGATGCCTTCCCTTCCGACTTTCGCATTAAAATCCTCGAAAACTATTTTCACGTCATGGACCGGAAGGTGGTCGGGGCGTGCGCTCAAATAGGGCTGATGTAGAAAAATTTTGCCTTGATGCGGATCGTGGCCAATCTTTCGTTCACAGGTGTGAACCGGGAAACAAGGTGGCGTAGTTTCACATCCGAATTCGCACTTCTCTACATGGCAGCTGTAGTAGATATCACAGTGTGCTTGTTTAGAGCAGCCTTGCCCTTTCCATCGCAATTCCTGGATGGCGGTGATGTCAGATTTTATTGTTTTGAGGGCTTCCGCCAGTTGGATAATGGCACCTCCCCTATAAAGGGTCCGGACATTCCAGGTGCATATCCATAAATCATTCTCCGTTTTTCGTTTGCGGTGGTCGTCAACGTAATTGGGGTTCTTATCCGAGGCTGGTTTAGTTTTCATTGGGCAGTAGTAATGTGGCGGGACCCAAACCCTGCGCACATTCCATGTTTAAGGTCTATGAACGACTCGCCGCTCAAATTAGCCATCAAACTGACGGATGCCAGTTTGCCATTGCCCAGGGAAAACCACGTGGAGGTTTGAGTCGACTTGAGACGATTTCGATATGGATAATGCTGACCTCGCAAGGTTGAGGCGGTCACACACGTTGCCATGTGAAGGTTCGCCCCCCTGTTCATATTTAATAACAGTAGATCTTTATATGCAGTTGTGTATAATTAATATTCTTGCCTTAAATATTGGCAAAGTTATAGTTGAAAACACTAATGATTTACCGGAAATCATTTCGAAGTCGCAAACGATGGCGCAATAGCGAAGCCGTGATCTCGTTTTGTTTTTTATTGGGTATATATTAGGGCTGGCTCACTTTTTTAACCCGCTCACTTGTTGAGTGCTTTTTCAAAAACTTGAACACGCTTAAAATATTGCAACAGCAGTATCGAAGACGTTAAAGGTTCATGTCATATTGGAGCACATCGAGCAGTGCTTACACTTTTTAGGCCAAAATGGCCTGGAAATTTGGTCAGAGCAGGCGGGTGAATCGATACATTATGAATTTTTGAAGTTTTGGGATAAATATAAAATAAATACACCATCCCACAAATCATACTCCACCAGATTAAAATTAGCTATTGTTGAATTTTCATCTCATCATATTTAATTCACATTCTGATATAAAAATGTATGAATAAAATCTGCGCAAAATTTGGGGATGATAGTGTAGAATTTTATTTATCCAATAACCCAGCCATTACAAAATTACAGAAATTCTCTTCAATCAATGATTCAATTTTCAGGTAAGAAAATTAACTATACATCATTGTACATAATGACCTACTATTATTAAATATCAAAGCTTATGTGTGAAATATCAAGTCAATATATGCATTTTTGACAATTGTTTTTTTTTAGTAACCATGTTTGATGGTTTTTCTATTTTCATGACGGCACTTTGTATGGGAGGTAGGCGAGTTTTTCATCCGATTCGGCTGTTTTGATTTTGATCTTTATTTTTAAGATAGATCCTTATATACTGAATTTCATTACTGTTATTCAAAAATAACGGCTGTAATCGTGATCAGACATATAGAAGGACAGACAGGCAGATAGACGGACATACATACAGACGGACATGGCTAAAGCGACTTAAGTATTGATGCTGATTAAGAATAAATATACTTTTCTATGCCTGCCACGCCTCCTTGTGGGCGTTTCAAACGGAATGACAGAGCTAATATATCAGTATGTAGTGCGCGTGGGGGTATAAATGCCAATAACTCGGGCAGCGAAGCAGCTACGATTTTAATATCAACGAAGTTTTCATATCGAAGTGATGAAGAATCAATGTACATTTGCTGATTTTGTCGTCACAGCAGTGAACCTTTCGGTCACTTGAGTCGGGGTGTGATTAACTAATAAACAAATCATAATGAAATTCACTTTGTTTTATTATGCTGTTTCATTTCGCTAGGTACGTATAATCGTAGCCAATACATAATAGATGTACATAGATAAGTATATACATAATACACATGCAATTAATTTTTACGGAGCTCGTGCGTTTGTTTTATAAAATTTTACGAAAATGTAATTGATTAATTTTAACGGCACTATATTAATTGTGCTGGTAGGAATATTGCGCTGGTAGGATGAATCTATTTAAAGCCGGCTTTTAATGAGCATAATTTCCCTCGCTTTCTTGGTTTTTTTTATTTTTTTTTTTAAGCGGTCAGCGCACAAACTCGCACTTAAATTTATTGCATAAATACCTCGGAAGTTTGGACTTCCTCTTTGCAAGCTGGACAGGTGCAAGCCATGTGATCCTCTTCTGTTACCAATTGTCTACCTCTTCTCAGCAGCGACAGCAGTAAACTCTTCAGACGAAGCACCACGGCAGTAGTAATAGCAACAGCAACGATGGCAGGAACTAGCAACAGCGACCAGGAATCAGCGAAACGAGACGCGTTATTTACGTTTGCGATGTAATAACCCGAATTAAAACCCGAACAACTTTTATTTTTTTTTAATTTAGACTCCTTCTTAACCCTCTAGCAGGCAGGACCGCCAAAAGGCGGGGTTCCCCTAAATAATATTTACGGAGCGGCTGAATATTTCGTAAGCACGATAAGGGCACGCATACTTTAAATATTTCACATAACGGTACATATTTTTTCGCTATAAGTCAATTCGTTTGCTGTTTATGATTAGTCGAAGTTGAGATTTCGTGTTTAGTGCACAAGAACATTTTTTTTGAGAATCTTGAAAAGTAAAAGTTAAATTTAAAATATTTCTAGTGGTCTATATGTTGTGAAAAAATTATTGGTAAGTAATTAAATGTATATATTTTGTGCTGTTTAACTTTGATCTTTTATTTTGTGAGCAAACACACCTCAGGGGCCACAAGCCACACCCCGCCTTTTGGCAGGATGGTCAGGAAACGTCTGTTCTTATTTTTGTACAGTGAAGTTTGTTATTTTATGATTAAAGTAGGTTTTTTTGTGAATTTTTTTTTAGAAATGCCACCTAAACTTACTATAATTCATTCACCAGATCAAAAACGAAAGTATAGACTTTCAAAACTATCCGATGAAGAGGTAAGAGAAATGATGGATTCTATTATTTCCAATGATTCGGAAGATGATGATGAGTTAGGTGATGGTTTTGATGATAATAATAGCGTATCAGATCCTGACTTTAGACTGACTCTTCATCTTCACTGGAACCCCAATTTAAAGAGGCGTATGTTATAAAATCAAATGCACCTCATATTGGCACTGAAAATTAAAGTAAATCCAAAGCCTTAGTAGAAGTCTCTGTAACCGAGCAGGAATCAAATTTACGATTAGTACATTCACTGGATGATGTCGGGATTGATCATTCCAGAAAGAAAAGCGCACTTGCGAAGCGGGCTCGTTCACCACTGCCAAAAGCTGAAGAAGGCACTCCAGGACCAAATAATGGTGGTTTTTCTAGTATTCCATCCAAAATAGACCCAAAATCGGATGAGTTTAGAAAAATTAATTGGAAAGAAAAAAATACAGCTTCATCGTGATGAGGTTGCGTTCCGAGGAGAGGATAGATTGCCTGAAGAGTTCAGACAGCTGAAAAACACCTTAACAATATTTTCAATAATTTTTCACGTTTTCACGAATGAACTATTTGAAACAATTGCTCATTGCACCAATCGTACTGCCAGGCAAGAATCTATTAACCACAAAGTTCAGCGTTTCAGCTACAGACATAAAAAAAATATATTAGTATTTTGACATTTATGCCGATTTATCGGTATCCGAGTGTGGAAAGGTATTGGGGAAGATTTTTGTTTGAGCCCATTCGAACTACAATGACATCAAAACGTTTTTACGAAATATGTACGTTTCAATGATATTGAACGCATAAAAAATAGAGGAGATAAAGACCATGATCCGTTTTTTAAAATCAGAAAAGTTTCAGATTATCTCAACGACAGATTTGATTCGGTTCCAAAGCAATCCTGATTATGTGTTGATGAGCAAATGTGCTCTATAAAAATGCAATTATATTTTCGTCAATACATGCCAAACAAACCACACAAATGAGGTATGAAACTCTTTGTGTTATGTGATTCTCCTGCATAATCTTATCGGTTTGAAGTATATCTTGGTGCAAGTGATAACAAAGTAGTTCCTGGTCTTACAAGCAACTGCGAATATTGTTGTGGGTTTATCTCAAACTATTCCTGATCTTAACAATCATATTGTATGCTTCGACAATTTTTACACCTCGCTGCCGTTGCTGGATTACTTACGCAGTCGTGGAATTTTTGCATTAGGTACAATTCGTACTAATAGAATAAACCAGTGCAAGTTCTCATCCGATATATTTCCGAATAGTCAAAATAGGGGCTATTCAGAGGAATTTGTGGGAACAGCATATGGAGTATATATATCTACAGTTTTTGGAAAGATAGTAAATGTGTTCGCTTAGCATCCACATACGTTGGTGTCAAACAATTTTTGAGCAGCGATCCAGAAAAGCAACGAGTAAAAGCTCTCATATATGGTCGCAAAAATAAGCAGTATCATGAAATTGATTGTCCACGAATTATAACAGAGTACAATAACCATGTGGGTGGTGTCGATCTGATGGATGGGTTATTAGGTCGGTATCACATTCACCTGAAGACAAAAAGTGAATCTCTGCGTCTTTTTTACCATTTTATTGATATGGCTATAGTGAACGCTTATTTGCTTCAAACAAGTATACGGAGAGGGGTAGCTGAAGCGGAACTAAAGGATTTTCGATCGGAAATTGCTTCTATTTTGTGCAGTTTACAAAGTAATTCACTGAAGAAACAAATCAGACGACCAACGCAATCGGCAAAGAAATCCGGGTCTTCAAGTATAAAAAAAAACATACGTGCCTTACTACGATGCGCGTTATCATGGTATTAACCTCATGCCTGAACAATTGGAACGTGATGGTAAACGAACCTGCAAGCTGACAGGATGTACATCCGAAACACAAATGTTTTGACTAAAATGCAAAGTAAATTTATGTTTGACAAACAAAAAAAGTTTTCAAATTTTTCATACTCCATAAATTTCACAAATTTCTTACTAAAGAAAAGTTATTTATTTCATTCTCATTTAGCATTACCTGTATTATTTGTGCCTCGTAATGTTTTAAGTAAAAAATAAACATAAAATACATTTAAAATTAATCATACCTCACACCAATGTTTTTCGTTCTACCTGCCGGGACCGTCAAAAGGCGGGCAACCTTTTTTCCTACCTGTAGGCCAAGCCATTGCTCGTAAGCAATTTTGGACTTAATATTCGGGGCATTAGGACCAAAATTAGTCACAGATACTTGTTTCAGCTTAAACAAAAATTGGCCGGCTAGAGGGTTAACCCTTTGAGACGCCATGTTGTATTTCTGCACCATACCATTCAAGGTGATATAAAAATGCATTAAATACTAATTGAAGGATGTTACGCGGTGTTGTAGAGTTGCAACAAAGCTCCCAAACGATTTAATATCAAATAAGCTTACTAGATGGCAACACTGGAATTTGGTATTTATTTTTAGAGAAGCACGTGTGCAAACCAGTTTCGCGATTCTTGATTTTGTTTACAAAAACATTTAAGTGGAATATACAAATAAAACGTTTGTGAAATTTCTGTATAATAAAGGTAATAATCTATAATTCAATAATCAGTAAAAGTTTTATTGCACAATCAGTTCGTTTTGTATTTTTGGACTGATTTTGCGTTATGCGATATATTTTTTCCCCATTTTTTTTTAAAGTAAGGTGATTTTATTTTAGATCAAAATGAGTCATAAATTGACCACTGAAGACCTAGAACATATACTTGGGGAATGGGAAGACAGCGAAGATGGCCTTGACTTTCCTGATGACGACGATGCCATCGATCCGACATATAAATTTGAGCCGAACGAGCATGAAAGTTGCGATGAGGAATTGGAAAATTATTTTCAGTCTCCAAGCAATGTAGCAACCACATCCTCGGCTGCTATGGTCATTAGTCCTGAAAAAGATCCAGATCTAAGCTCCGATTCTCCAAGCACAAGTTCTGCAGCAGCTTCAAAGTTGTCTGATCGTAAGGCTAAGACTAGTATCACATGGAAATCGAAAAGTTTACAGTTAAATGATGAGCAACTTCGTTTTCATGGTTCAGAAAAGCTTCCTCCAGAGATACTTTGTTTAGACACTCCATTTGAGATATTTTCGTATCTTATTACTGACGATAACATCAACCTAATTACATACCAGACTAATCTTTATTCTGTTCAGAAAGATGCTAATAAACCAATAGATGTAACTGGTCAGGAAATACGTCAGTTTATTGGTATAGTATATTTTATGTCAATTGTTCATATGCCAAAAGTAAAAATGTATTGGTCAGAACACATAAGCTTTGAGCCGATACGAGAGACTATGCCGCCGAAACGATTCGAATTAATTAGACAGTTAATTCATTTTAACGATAATAGTAAAATGCTACCATACGATCATGTTGCTTCTGATCGATTATATAAAATTCGGCCTATGATAGACGCACTCAACCATAACTTCCAAAAAGTTCCAATTGAAGCCCATTTATCTGTTGATGAGCAAATGTGTTCAACAAAAGCCCGAAGCATGCTAAAACAGTATTTACCTGACAAACCTCATAAATGGGGATTCAAGCTGTTTGTTATATGTGGTGTATCTGGGTACGGTTATAAATTTGAAGTTTATAGTGGTCAAGAAAACAGGTGTGCAACTAATGAACCGGACTTAGGGGCTTCATCTAATGTTGTAGTAAGCCTTGCTCGAGAAGTGCCTACCAATCGGAACTACCGCATTTTTTTCGACAATTACTACACCTCAATTCCTCTTATTGAATATTTGTCAAGTCGTGGCATTTTAGCTTTAGGAACTATAAGAAAACCCCGTATTCCCAGTTGTAAGCTGCCAGACGAAAAAGCTTTTAAAAAAGAACAACGCGGTGTATCTATAGAACAGGTCGGAAATTACAATGGGGTTGATGTAGCTCTGGTTGCTTGGAGAGATAATAAAATCGTCACCTTAGCATCAAATTTTGCAGGAAAAAACCCAACAACTACAGTTAAAAGACCGGACAAGGCGGGAAAGAAATTAGTTTTTAGTAGATACGATATAGCGATTCTGGGTCAGGTGGCGGGTGGCGCAAGCCGATGACGTCACGCCCGGCACTCAAGTATGAACGGATTTCTGCTTGTGCTGGTGGACGGACAGGCAAAAAAAAAAACCGCAAGTTGTTTTTTTGCTTTAAGCGTTGATCATGTTCTTATCAGTGTTTGTATGTTTTATGATTTTTTTTTCCATAACCTTAGCATTAGTTATAGCAATGACTCAAAAAATAAATATATATTTATAAGACTTCTAACGTAGACTGCGTGATGGCATACTTATCAGAGTTCGCATGAGTAAACGAAATACATAACAACCAGGAAGAGTCAAGAAGTTTCTAGAAGCTTCGAGATGTAGAAACTTCGAGAACATTTTAGAAGCTGACAACAACATCACCAAAAATTTGTCTTTGCTTTTAAGCATTGATCATAATTTTATACACTACATTATCGGTAGTGGTAGTCAAGCGAGTTCTTATCAGTGTTTGCATGTTTTTTTTCTGAACCCTCGAATACCTAATAGCAATGACTCAAATTCTGCTGGTTGACTTTAGCTGAAATGATATGCTAAATGCTAATGCTATATGAAAATATATGCATTAATATGGGTTGAAGCAATTTAGATACGGCGATGGTTGAAGGGTTAAATAAATGTTTATAAATTTATCATAATGGTGCTAAGTATAAGGTGCGTGTATTAGATTTGCATACATAGTTTAAGAATTGGATAACAACCATTTGAAACATAGGCGTATAAAAATATCTATTCGTCAGCTGGGGGATATTTTTGATTTAATGAAAACGCGAATGTCTGAATGCAAATATTATTCTATATGCCTTGATGACACCACTGATATAAAAGGTGTTAGTAGGTTAATAGTCTGTATTAGAACTGTAAATGAAATGTTTGAATTCAAAGAAGACGTCTCTAGGCTCATTGGACTACATGGAAATGTAACTGGAAATGTAATATATGAAGCTATAAAAACAAGTGTATTGCCCCAAGAATGTATTCCAAAACTGGCTTCAGTGTGCACCGACGGAGCTAATGTGATGTTGGGTAAAAAACAGGTTTTGTTGGTTTTTTACATAGCAATGTCATAAATATACCAACATTTCATTGTAAAATTCACCAATTTACATTAACGCTTAAATCGCTTAGCCATAGCAATTATAAATAAAATCAAAGGAGGCCACAATGCTCTTAACCATAGGAAGTTTTGTGAATTTTTGAAAGAAATTGACGCACATCATGTAGATCTATTGCTCCACACTGAGGTAAGATGGCTGAGTCGGGGCAATTGTTTAAAAAGGCTTTTTGAACTTAAACATGAGGTTTTGGAATTTCTTAAACGAGATTTATCTGTAGAAAGTAAGAACTTAGTGAGTTCCTTAGAAAATCCTCAGTTTCAATTAGATTTGGCTTTCTTAACAGATATAACTGAAATTGTTAATTATTTGAATACGACGTTGCAAGGAAAAAATAGGTGCATATTTGATCATATGTCAGCTGTAAAAACTTTTTATAAAAGATTGCTTATCCTTCAAGAAAATATAATGAATAATAATTTTGCAAATTTGATAAGAACCAACAATTTGTTAATTTCAAACCAAATAAATTTTAATACTGAACCATATTTAAAAATAATATCAACTTTAATTTCCGAATATGATAAAAGATTTCAGGATTTTTCCAAAATTGAGAGCCTTGTAGAGTTGCACGATAACCCAATAAACTGTAATATACAAAAACAATCCATATTTTTAAGAAATGAATTAGAAAAAATGCAAAATGATGTTATGCTTCCACTTGAAAACGGTCCTCAGTTTTGGAAATCAATACCGTACGACAAATATCCTGCTCTTACAAATGAAATTTTAAAACTGTATTCTATGTTTGGCAGTTGATATTTATGTGAAGTTGGCTTTTCCTTGATGAAAGTAATTCAAACAAAACAAAGAAATCTATTGACTGACAACCATTTAGAAGATTTGCATCGCATCAAGTGTTTTAACGATAAAATAAATTTAGATGAACTCACTTAAAAAAATATAAAAAATTAAAAAAAAAAAATAAAAAAATTAATAAAAAATTAAAAAAAGTTATACACATTTTAAATTTTTGCATATATCTCCGTCTTCTTATTCTTTTTTTTTATTGCATATTTTTGATTGAAACTGATCTGTTGTCAATAATTTTGCTCAACTTTTATGTTACTTTTTCTTTTATTTTATTTGTTTTAATTAATATTATGGTTTTTTAAATGAATTGTTTTTCCTTTTTTGTTAAATTACGCATTTTATTTTTATATTGTAGTCAAATAAGTTAAAAAAAAATAATAAAAACAAATTAAGAAATATATAAATTAAAAAATTAAAAAATAATAAAAAAAATAATAAAATAAGCGAGAAACAAACGCAAAAATAAAGAAATACACGGTTTGTGAATGACCAACATTCGGCAATGTTTCTTTGCTTTACCAATTTTTCGTTTCAGTGTAAAGCTTTGCATTCGGAAAGCTCTTGTTGTTGTTGTTTGAACCGTGCGTTGCGCAACTCTGCTCTAAAGTTAAATAGTCTAATTGGTACAGTTGATATTCATTTGACTTGAATAAATAAATTGCAGTCTTGAGCACGTTAGCGTTTTTTCAAAGCTGAAACAAAAAGTGAACAAGTTTTATTCCATTAAAATTTTACATCAAAAAAAGCGTCTTAAAAATACGGTACTTTACATAGGTACCAACCAACCGAAGCAGTTAAAAGCAATTAAGTAAAGCAACAATTTAAAGATACAATTCAGGGATATTTAGAGGTTGCTTCACATTGCAACTCCAGTAATTTTATGATTGAAAACTTATAGTAATAAGTAAGAATGAAATACAAATTAATTCAATAAGATAATTTAAATTAAATAAAATTAAACTCAGTAAGATCATTTACATTAAACATATTCTGAATTGACACTCCCCTTAAATTGGAAGTTTTGGCAAGCGCTGTTAGCTTGAAAATGCAATAAATTGTTTAAGTCTAAATTTGTTGTGCAAGTTGAACTAATCCAATATTTATAATTTTATACAACTGGACTGAAGATAAAAGTTTTATATTAATTTAGAGAAAATTTGTTGTAACACATTATTTTTTTTTACATTTCATGCATGCGCATCTTAGAGCAAATATATTAATAATGTTTAACGGATTTTAATACTTGCATTAATAATGTAAGCTTGATCTAAATCAAAAGTGGTGCCATTGGAATTTGCTTTTAAAGATAAAAATAATAGTTTTAGTTTAATAAAGCAAATATTGTTTGTAGTCACTAAGGATTCAAAAGCAGCACATACCAAACATAAGTGACATAAATATAAATGTAATGCCATATTGATATATTTAAAATTTCTAGCATAAATCAATAATAAATAAACAATGTTAAATTGAGTTCTTTAGTTCCAAAATTAGAGTCAAGCGATTTTTTACGAAACTGAGTTAAGCACCATTTCTTATAGGAAATCTTCTCAGGAATCGATTTGTGCACTTTATTTTATTCCTATCCCAGTCTAAATGCCTTAAAAAGTGATTTGAAAAACAGCCTTATTTCCAAAACGCGACCTGAACAGAAATTTTTTCTTTCAAAAACGCGTCTAATATTTTGAACGGTTTGGTTCCAAAAAGCGGAGCAAACCTTAGCAATGTCGGAAACGGTTCGTGTTATTCTTTTCAAAAACCGACCTAATGTTCTAACTTTAAGAAAGAGTTAAACTTCTGTTCGTCACATATTTTTTAATGGTTATTTTTATTATTAATCTTGTTTTAAATTAAGCGGGCTTTTTGTAGAATGATAAGAAATATTACAAAGTCGACCATACTGTTTGCGACTTCAGATGTGTGTCCTTAGAAATCGTACGCCGACACATGGAATGTGTGGGTTGACTGAAGTTGTGTCATTTTGCTTCTATGCTGATTGATTGATTGTTTATCTTTTTATCGTTGTGTGCTTATTACTTTTTAATTTTATTATGTCTGAAAGATAAATTAGAAGGATTCAAATTGTGGAAGCTGATATTAGGAAAGGACGTAAAAAGATTGCACAGCCACAGAAATGGCAAAAAAAATCTAGAAAAAACGAGAGCGGTGAGTTTAGTTTAATAATTCCCGAAATTACATAAGTTTTTACATAGTAAATTTTCACGTTTTACGATCTAAACAATAAATAAAATACTAATTTTTTGTATATCTATTATTAAAACTTGTAACTAATTGTTTACTGATTGTAACTTGTTTACTACTTATATAAGAATTTTAGTAAAGAAATGTAAGTACTTATACTTACGTCTTTTGTACGTATACCTCCCAAGTTTTGTTTTACTTCATAACTACAACTAAGTATTTTCAATAAATTTTATCAACGTTAATTTCATTACTTTGTTTGACAAAATAAAAAATATTTTATTCTAATTATTGTGCTTTTGCAATTTCAGGTACAAGGCCAAGAAGCTACCCAATAAACCGAAAAGCAAACATGAGAAGAGAAATCCATATCAATGCAGTGAGGTGTCAATGGCTGATATTCGAAAATTTCATAAACTCTTCTATAAGGAGCCCGACCGCAAGTATCAAAACGATTTCATTCTCAAATACGTCCAAATTCATAGTACATCAGCAAATACAGTAAAGCAGCAACTTACTAACTATTTTATACCAATTAAAAAAGAACAACGAACTACCATGAAACGGGTATTTAGGAAGTTTTTCATTGAGATTTTGGGAATAAAAAAAGATAGGTTGCATCGGTTTTGCAAACAGTTTTTAAGTTCGGGCAATTCGCCACAAGAAAACCGTGGTGGAGACCATAAAAAGGCGAAGTACGAACAAAAACGTCTCTCAGTTAAACAATTCATTGAGAGGCTTGTTTTTAGTAGAGAGTCATTATGTAAGATCAAAAAATGTTACACGATATTATCCTTCCTGTGATCTCAGTATTTCAAAACTGCATAAAATGTACTCAAGTACAGTTCCGACGCTAATTAAAATGTTAACTACAACTACTTTTATAATATATTTGTAAAGCAGTTCAACATAAGCACAGGATATCCTGCCACTGACGTTTGTTCTTCTTGCTTAAGCTTGAATGATGAAATTAATAGAGCTAACGAGACAGAAAAAAAAGTATCTCTAATTACGGAATTAAATTTGCGCAAATCCAAAGCTGCAACGTTATATAGAATGTTAAAATATGAAAACGACGAAATACTCATTTTAAGTTTTGATTGTCAAAAGAAATTGTCATTGCCAAAAGTTCCTGACCCTTCCGTTTACTATTCAAGACAAATGTATTTGTATAACTTAACAGTGTGCGTAGGACCTTCGACTTCACAGATGACCACAGATAACACTTTCTCTTATGTTTGGTTGGAATACGAATTCCCAAAAAGTTCCAACGAAATTTCATCAACTGTGTATGACATGCTTAACAAAATAGATTTAAAGGGTGGTTAAATTTTAAGGATTGATGTTGATTTTGAATAAAACACAAATTATTTAGGAAATTATTGTCATTTCTTTTTATTATGATAATATTGGTATGGTTAAATTATGTATGGAACAAAATATCGGCCAAATGGCCGCCGAGACCTCGGCGGCACACCTCTATCCGATGGTCCAAATTTTCGATGACGCTGAGGCATAAGTGAGGTTCTATGCCGTTAATGTGCCGATTTATCTCATCCTCTAGCTCTTGAATTGTTAGCTGTGTGGCAATTAGCACCGTCCTGTTGAAACCACATATTGTCCACATTCATATCTTCCAATTCGGGCCATAAAAAATTCGTTATCATCACACGATAGCGAACACCATTCACAGTAACTGCCTGACCGGCCTCATTTTGGAAAAAATACGGACCGATGATGCCGCCAGCCCATAAACCGCACCAAACAGTCACTCTTTGTGGGTGCATTGGTTTTTCGACAATCACTCTTGGATTATCATTCGCCCAAATGCGGCAATTCTGCTTATTGACGAATCCACTGAGGTGAAAATGTGCCTCATCACTGAAGATGATTTTCTTCGAAAATTGATCATCCACTGTTGCCATTTCTTGCCACCATTCTGACCATTGACGACGCTTGAAATGGTCAAGAAGCTTTAGTTCTTAAGCCAATTGCACCTTGTAAGCGTGTAAATGCAAGCCTTTATGTATAATGTTCATCAACGACGAGCATGATAGGTGCAATTTTTGGGCACGAAAACGAGTTGAGGTGGACGGCTCTTCAGCCACACTATAGCGAACAGCAGCAATATTTTCTGCTGTACGAGCATGCACTGGTGTTTTCACATCTCCTACAGACACGGTTTGCTCAAATTTTTGCACGATTTTTCCGATTGTACGCACATTTGGACGATTAAATTCAATTCGTAATTAATTTTGTAATTCAACTTCGTCCAAACTTATATATCATCAGGACTCAATTTATGCAGGATAGCCATGCAAAGGTTAGCGCAGGGTCGCCATGTAAAAGTTAGACAGCATCGCCATGTAATGTTTCGTGTCAGGCATAAAGTGAAGTGACAGGATCGCGATGTTATATTACGCGTTTTTAAAGCGCTTTAGGCTCTAATTCATATTTTTTAGTTTTAAATCAAAATATTATCAGCCGACACTAGAAGTGTACTTCAGCTTATTTTGATTGTGATTAAGAAACGTCAGCTGTCTTGAGATAGAAACTTAATGACTTTATTTTCGAAATCTTTATGTTTTTATATAAGGATAACGTTATTTTAGTTTTACAAAACAAATTAACCAAAAACTAGGACCCGCAGCACCAACTGCGTCAAAATTGGAACTAGCAGCACCAACTGCGTCAAAAACTGGGACCCGCAGCACCAACTGCGTCAAAAACTAGGACCCGCAGCACAATCTGCGACAAAAATTGTCAACTGCAGCCACAACTGCAACGTAAAACTGCATCCTACACGCCATACTCACGACAAAAACCTGCACAAACCAAACAAACACGTAACCGACGACATAACAACTAAAAGAATGGGAATAAAAACGCTTACGAATTCACAAACGCATCCACCAACTAGAATTCGTGTCCAAATGTAAGTCATTACCTCAAAATCTCACAGCAGAAATGTCCCCTATCCACATCAAATATTCGCATACGAAATCTACACTCATCAGCGGAAATTCTGCATCAACAACTTCCAAAAGCCATCAGATCCCGTTCCAAGATGAAAACATATCGGGTAAGCCAATTTTAAGAAATCCCAAAAAATCCCTACGACCACAGCGACAGTGTGACACGCATCAACAAAAACCCACTTTACGATTTGTGGCAAAGCCAGAAAACCAATGAGATTCAAATTCAAACCGACAATTAAATCATTGCAGTTTGAGTCACTAGCGAAACAACAACGCAATTAGTATTTCTAAACAGTGGTTTTCCTCAAATCTAATAAGAGTAAAGTGTTTACTGATTTTGTTAAGTGAATCCAAAGTAAAATTTGAAGAAGAAGGGTGTGCAGAACATTTCAACGTGTAACGAGATTTAAATATCACAAGTTACACAGCCGAAGACTGGTACAATAGGTTTGTGACCACATCACAGGAATTTATACGTGCAGTTTACATTTATCTGTACGCATAAATTACGCTGCGTATTTTATAAATTTACCACTTACATATAAACATTTACAAGTGAAGATATTTAATGTTTTAATCTGCAGTGCTAACCACCGGAACATCATTCTTCAAACGGTTACGTTTTGTTGCAGTTATACTACGAGGATCTCACCCACCTGTTTTTATAAAAACACTTAGCGGAGGAAAGTGGGGTCGCTCCAGCATGGATAAGTTTCAGAGAAGCAAAGAGGCTTTCAAGCCGCGCCTCTTAGAATTAGACGCTGTACAAAGACGCACTATTTTGCTAGCCGAAAGTTCACCGGACCCGACACCTGCAAAACAACGATGCCGTCAAGCCACCACTACTAGTGCTCGCCGAGCTAAACCAGCAAGTCGCATACTCACCATACGATAGCTTCAAGCGACAGGGCCGTCACCGAAGCTTCAGCAAAGCCTCGCACTGTGGTAGAGACGAAAATAAGCAACGAAATCGCCACCCGAGAATGTCACGATAGCCAACAGCAGGCGCACGCTCTCACAACAACGGCAGCCGCTATCACCCTGTCTGACGACAGCGATGACTCAGACAAATCGTGCTATTCATATACCCGCCAGGACCAGGGGGTATCAGCATTTATCTCACCGACTACTATCATCTAGCAGCAAGGCGATATCTCAACGATAAGCTCATCGATTTCTACACACGCTGGATCTCGAATAACGTCATACCAGAGGCACTAAGAGACGACGTCTACATCTTTAGTCCTTTCTTTTTCGAGGGGCTCACACGAACAAATGCCAGGTTATACGCCACTCACGCTCGCACAACGCTAATATGACGGGGTCAGCTCCTACACCCGACGAAACAGCATCATTGATAAGAGTTCATCATAGTGCCCATCAAAGAATCGAAGCATTGGTTCGTGGCCATGCGAGGCCACGGTTCCCGCGCATGCGAGGAATACACTTTCTGGACACCACGCAGAAATTCGCACCAGGCCAGTTATACCCGATAGCACAGTCAGTTATACTGCTATTGGACTCTCTCGCTACCTGTGATCGCTCGCAAATTTTTACACTACTTCGAGGCTCTCACGCTAGAGTTTCAAGCTAAACAAGTGAAGCCAGCGCTACCCGTTTTCACGCCAGAAAACTTAACTGGTCACCAGATGAAAGTGCCACAGCAAACAAATTATACGGACTGCGGGCTCTATGCGCTCCAGTTCATAGAGAGCTTCATCAGCGATCCTGTCAAAGACTATCGATTCCCGATCGACCATGCTAATTGGTTTCCCACGCAACTGATAAACCAGAAGCGCCGAGCCATCAGCCAGATCATCCAGCAATTGGACGGAAGGACATTGCCGCCAATCACTTTACCAGCTTTAACACAAGAGGTCACCATCAACACCCCTAGCGTCCCACATAGGACTCCAACCAACTCGGCGACAACACAAGAGGCTATCATCAACACCTCCAACGCCCAACAAGAGGCACCACTTATCACTTCCACGATATTCCAAGCCAACATTGATTCCACAGTCAGCAAACAGGCGACCGCAACGGTCCAGAGCTACACTACCGATGCATACAGCGCCACACAACAAGCGCAAACGGCAACCTCAACCCAACCAGAATTTTAAAATCAGACCGTCGATACTCATACTGACCAGCACAGCTACGCCATTAGCAGCACCGGCAGTACACGCACCAGCAATTAAGCTAGCCACAGCAACCAGCGCTCTCTTATGCATTCAGAGCAAGGCCAAGACGAAGAAGAAATATGTCTTGGCTGGTTAATCCAAAGTGATGACGTCGCACTCGCAGGCGAAGTGCCACCAACCGATGCAGTCGACATCACACATGCCCAGCATAAGCAAGACCCTACACTTGCCGGTAAAGTGACAGACGCTTCAGCCCAAACGCAAGCCACGCCAGAACCGCCAAATGAGGATGCGCTCACAGATAACAACAAGGAGCTGCAACGCGTAATACAATCGGCCCAACAACGTCGTAAGATAGGCCAATGTATTAAATTTAATTACCGCATCCGAGACAAGGAATTCAGCATCCACATTCGTCACGGCGGCGACGTAGAGGTCTCTCTTTTTCCCCGAACTACAGTTGGGGATGTAAGGAACCGATTTTGTGAGTTCTAAAATCGGCCCTACATGTTGTAAGTCTACCATCGAACACAACAGCAACCACCAATGATGTCACCAAATACACTACCAAACTATGTCAACACCCACTCAGCCAGAACAAGTATTTAAAACATTCTTTATTCATATTTTATATTAAACCAACACTTTAACATTACACATTTAATCATATTAAAAGTCAATTTAATATATTCAATTAGCATCGGCTAATCATAATTTACATCGAACTCGTTCCTATTAAGTAATAAACTTAATATAACTTTAATATTTATTTACGTAATTGGGGTTCTTATCCGAGGCTGGTTTAGTTTTCATTGGGCAGTAGTAATGTGGCGGGACCCAAACCCTGCGCACATTCCATGTTTAAGGTCTATGGAGTGACCCGCCGCTCAAATTAGCCGTCAAACTAACGGATGCCAGTTTGCCGTTGCCCAGGGAACACCACAGGGAGCAACACGCGTTTAATATTAACAAGAACAACGCGTAGACATACCCTATAGGAACAAACTAACTTGTTTTTAAAAACAACTAATTAAAAAACTAGTTTAAAATAAACCAGTATTTGACCTACTTTGAATTATATTAAGGCGGCAACTACTCTGATTTTGACATTTTTTAATTGCAAATTTTTATTAGATTAGAAGTTTATATATATTTAACCATGTTATTTAATCAAATATTAACTTTAGGCCATCAGTAATAGTTTTCAATTGGTTATTTTAAAGCAATTAAAAAAATAGTTTAAATGTAACTAATTTAACAAGTAGTTCAAAATATATGCAGACGAAAGTCAATTGACTTATTCAGCGGACATCGCCATACAAAATAAGTTAGTTCGTTCTATGGAAAAAAGTCAGAATTTCAACTAGTTGTGGTTGACAAAAAACTACTTTATCAATTACTTTTAAATTAGTTGATTTTCCTACAGGGTATCGACAAAGAGACATATACACACACACTCAACTAACAGCTAACAAAAGCTTTAACTCAAATATAAAATACAACGAACAGTACATTCTCACTCAATTGCACATGGCACCAATGAGAAGACAACCATATTAAAATAGATTTGGCTCAAGCCATTCTTTTAACACAGACACAGACGACGATAAGCAAACCCACTCATTTTGCACACGGCACACAGAAATACAACTCTAGTGAAACTTCAGAACAGAAAGTTCGTGGAGTCAGTTTTCAACCACCGAGCGAAGCAGTCGTGGAGTCAGTTTCCAACCGCCAAGCGAGCCGGTTCAGCTCGCGGAAGTAAGACGTGCCTTAATCGTCAAGTGAGCAAGTCAAGCTTAGGAAGAAATATTGTAGCAGTCAAACGGACAAGTCTTGTTCCAAACGTTTTATTTAATTATACAATAAAACAAGTCCTGATGAGTCACAGCAACTATCAGAAAAGTGATCCTTAAACGATGCCGAGGCAAACCAGACACCTCATTCAGACATAGCCAGTAGTCAACGTGTATATCACACTCCAAGAGACAGAACAACACAGCGCCAGCAGCTAACAGTCGACATCGTAACTAATCATCGAAAACTACAACGAGACAATAAGGCAACATACTTAAACATCGAACATCGAAAGCTAAGTACTCCTATTAAAAGTTATTTAATTAATTCGTAAACGACATAAAAATTCGCATCCCGTCGAACATATCCTTCCTGTATTATCCTTCTTCGTGTCAGGGTCTCGGATCGCATTCTGCTTGACACACGTACATTCACATTCTATACGAGTAACACATTCTTCATCTGCCCCTCTACGAGTTTGGCATACCAGGGACTAGTATTCTGCTTGGTATTCAAACTCACCACTACTCTCCACAAACATATCACCCCCTGTGCCTTCGAGCTTGTGCATTAGGGTCTAGGAGCTTATTCTGCTTAATGCACGCACTCACCACGCTCTCAACGAGCATACCCATTTCCCCTTCATACTGCTTCTCTACACGAGCACGCAGTCACCTTGAACTCACCTTACCCTCAATTCACCACTTCCCCTTACCTATGCGAACTATACTTACCACGCACAACCAGCTAAAGTGCGCAATTAATATAACAACGAAATAACTTAGTGGCGCGATAATATAACGGAACCATAGCGCAACAGAAAATACAAAACGTAAATTGAATCAACTAACGAAATACGGTAACAACTGTACCAGCGACGCTGGACAGACACCATCTGCGATACAGGGTACAACATTCTTTAACCCAATTAATGTTTAAAATCCCTCAAGGGAACTATACTCCAAAAAACTTAACAAGCCAAAATATTGCAAATAAAGATTTAAAAAGTGCGAGTTCGAACATAATATTAAATACTGTATATTTTAAAAACTCCAAATCCGAATGTAAATTTAAACCTAATTTAGAATTGTTAACTAATTTAAGAGAATTCAAAGTTCAAATACATAAACTCTGTAAACTATTATAAACTAAGGGATTAAAGCCCCCTTAATAATTAAACTGTAATCATATTACGCGTTGAGTGTACAAGCTAAACAATAAAATCATATTTTATTTTAACACTTCAACCAAAACCTCTTTTCTTGTTAATCGAATCCTGGACATCCGCTGAGGTTACCTCAGCTAGAAAGAATATAATTGTGACATCAGGAGGTTCGTTACAACTTTTAAAAAAATGCCACACAATTTTTTTTCACAGTCGCCATTTCACGAAAAAATTCACTCTTTTTTCAAGTTCTTTGTGTCTTGTTGAAATATTAATAAACATATAATAAAAAAATGGATGGTAAAAATATTTTTAATTGTTTTTTATTGAATTTTAAAAAACGCTCAAAGTTTAAAAAATCGAAGCAATGTGCGAGTACAAATGTTTGACAAATCCATATTTAAGGAAGAACTAGCAACAGGATTGGTATCGGTGTTATTTTTCGTTTTGAAACTGTATTTATCTTTTTCAGCAATTTTTCAATCAATTTAGACTTGATTCCAGGAATTAATAGAATTCCAAGCAATGAACTTGAAAGTCATTCTTGACGAACCTAAATTATTTATATTGTGAAATTGAATTTTATTTGTCTTTTGAAACTGAAAAAATATAAGCTCACAAAATATTCTTTCAGGTAGATCGATTGAAAGTAAATATCAGAGATAAAGAGACAGAAAACTTCGATTTTAACTAAACTTCACACAGCTTTCAGACAAATGGCTTATTCTCAGCTCAATTTGTATGCAGTTTGTTGAAACTCACATATTGTGAACGGTACTGTAACTTTGAAGTGTTAGAAGTAAAAAAAATATTATCTACCATTTTTCTGGTAAAGTGACAGGACAGATTGTGGACGTCAATTCATCTCAAAGCTATGAAGTGCTGTTGTATAACATGAAACCAAAGAACTTTTCTGGTGGCTTTTTCAATAACAGTGACTTGAATTCGACATAAGCAGGACAGAAGGCTATCACTTTTTTTTCTCATTTTTCTGTTCGGCCGTCACCTCTCTGCAGACAATGCCAAGCCTCAGAGAGTAAAAACTGTCATGAAAAGCTTCTTGAGAACATAGTTCAGAGTCGGCAAAAAACGTGTAGACCCAGTTCTCCATCATATGTGTTCAAACATTTCACAACACGCACAACACAATTGATCACAGGAAGCTCGGTCAAAGTCCTTCGAAGGGCTGAAATAGCCATTTCGTTTTTTCCGTTATGTGTTAGAGAAAACAAAAATTCCAATTTGTGTTCAAAAATCAATTCACTCATGCAAAAGTATGCGATTGCCACTCTTGCCAGATTAGGTGATTTATCGCCAGTTAGGCAGTATTTTCTATATTTGACTTAATCACTTTTTTTTTGATGAGAGAAATTCCGGTATATTTCGGAATAGAGCAGAAAATTTCGGGATTGCGTAGCTTCGCTTTGGAGCACCGGAACTTTAAATTTCGGAATGATTCCGATTTTTCGGAACGGTTGGTCACATTAAGCATAGTATTTTTATATACTATACAATACATTATACCTCAGTGTGATACTGTTTGAAGCAGTTTTTTGTACTGGAATAGCACAAATTGATGTCGCCGCATTTCTTCCAAACGGTATGTGTGTGTCGGATTTCTTGCAAAGTTTGCATGATTTTTTCCGCTCCATTCCGGGAAGTGTCCAACTTAATCGAATCTAATATTTGGTATTCGGTGGGCGGTTTTATGTCTAATTTTACTAGTGGGTGGCTTGACAGAAAATGGTAGTCCTTTTGCCTTTTTTCGGCGGAAACGCATAGCGCTTTCGCTATCTCCATGTGTGACCATGGCGCCGTGGCGCAGTGGGTAGAGTGTATGGCCCATACGCCAGAGAACCCTGGTTCGAATCCCACCTGACACAAAAAGTTTTTTCAATTGAATTAATTTTTCTGTTCGGCCGTCACCTCCCTGCAGACAATGGCAAACCTCAGAGAGTAAAAACTGCCATGAAAAGCTTCTTGCAAGCATAAGCCGTTCGGAGTCGGCTTAAAACATGAAAGTCCAGTTCTCGATCATTTGTGTTCAAACATTTCAACAACACACACAACACAATTGATCATAATAAGCTCGGTCAAAGTCCTTTCAAGGGCTGAAATGACCATTATCGTTTTTCGTTTCGTTCGATCGTGTAACTATCAACAGTATTTCTTTATTCATGTATGTATTTCTTTGATTCATCGTGACTTCCGCATTTTTTTCAGAGTTGACTCTCCAGTCAAATGCATTCGTAATCGCCATGTCCAAGAGATGATAAAAAATTCGTATTGCCGTGTTTTGTGTTTTGATTTAAAGACCATTCCGCCCCATGTACGAATCCATAAGATCTACACCTCCCATATGAGTATTGTAGTCACGTATTATCGGTTTGCACTAGACATCGGCAAACGTTTTTTCCATTCGATCGAAACGACTTACTTACGTCGAACACATTTTGACGTTCTTCGTATCTTTCCACATGCCGTTGTTATGTCAACGCCATAAGATGTGCGCATATATTCGACTGTTCATCGTTGTCTGTTGGCAACTTAAAGTTTGCGATGCGGTTTACTCGAACAGTACCAAGGCTGAAAATGCCACGAGCATGTAGATAGCCCAAAAGTGGTGTTCAGTTCTGAACAACAAAAAAAAAAAACAAAGACATAACAGCAAAAAATACAAATGACAAAGCAAGCTATTGACTGCCAAAAAAGCTGATCTTGTAAAATCGACATATGAATGACAGTGCAATGCTCTGGACAATTAATACAAGGCCAGTTTGGCTATTTTGTGATTTTGTATATGTTTTTAGTATATTGCTCTAAAACAATTATTTCTTGGCCGGTTTTGTCATTTGTATATTTTGTTGTTATTCCTAATATAAAGCAATTAAGGTATAATATGCGTGTAAATTTTTCAAAAAAAATTTTTCTTCATAGTTTCTAGAATATACATACATAATTTTTAAACGGTACCTGACAATGCAGATTAAATAATAGTAAGTTTATCAACCGATAATTTTGAAAATATAAGCAAAATTTCGAAAAAAACCTTTAAACGCTATTTCCTCGAAACTAGTTTTTTTTTAAACGGTTCGATAGATAACTCTCGAAATCAATTGGTTCAATTTCAATGAAATCTTTTTGCATTTTGTTTGTAATTTTGTCCTTTAAGCATCCCTCCTAAATTCAAGTACCTATTTTTTTTTTTTTTTTTATTGACAAGAAAGATCGCGAAAGTTTACATCTTTTTTTAATTTTTTACTTTAACTTTCGCCATAATTTTTAAAAAACCCTTCGGGGTCCGTGCGTAAGAGGGATGCCAAATTAATGCTCTGTACTTTAAAATGACATTTGACTTTTTGGTTTCAGATTCATGGAAAAGGCGATATCCATCGAACAGTTTTGGATGTATTTTTTTAATGTAATTTTCAGTGCCCTCTATATAAAAGCCTGAAAACTATTAAAAAAAATTATTTATATAAAGAACTTTTTATGTACAATAAGCTGTATAAATTTAAAAAAAAATAATAACTCCTTGTATCTAAAAAAATTTTTGAAACCTCAATGTTAACTGTCACATTTCCATATTTTATATCAATTTAATTTGTAAACATGTATGCAAGCATATTTTTATATTTTATTTAATTTTTACACACCGAATTTATTGATATTATATTGTGTTGTAAGTAAATAATACCAGTTGTGTATAAAAGCTATGATATTAATATTAATAAATTGAGTGTCAAAAAGTCAAACAAACAGTTCACTTTTTATTTTATTCCTCGAAGTTGAATAGGTCAAGTGCCTAATTAAGGGGGTATTCCTGGTTGGAAGGCTGTTTTTGGACCATCTTTGAAAAACTTGAACGCATTTGAAAACGCAAATAGTTATTTAAATTCTGTTTTTTTATTGTATTAAGAACATATTAAATTAAATAAAAAGTTTTTTTTCCTTTGCACGAGGGCTGTTCAAAAGATGTCGGCCTTTAAAGTTGGGCGTCGAAAAAAAGGTATGCTGCTTGCGGCCCGGATAACTCGACTTCAAATCATCTGAAATGGAAAATCTAACGGCGTTAGATTCAGTACAGATGTAATTCTGGTCCCTACCTCAATTAAAATTTTTCGATTATTTTTTACAAAATAGCGGTCATTGAAAAATGAAAACCCGATTTTGGGTCTTTTTTTTTGGTTTAGTTTAAAAAAAAATAGTAAAAAATTGTTTAAAATTGTGATTGAAGTAGGGACCAGAATGGTGACAATTCTGCGTCGATTGCACTTGGTTTCATCAAAATCGGTTCAGTAGAACCGGAGAAAAATGATTTCGAAGTTCAAAAACGTGATTTAAAAATAAAACATTTTTTTTGTGAAATACTTACATATATCAATCTGCAATGCCAGCCCCATAAAGAAATCCTTTCTCTTCTTCAAAAAATGAGGACTCAGCGGCTCTTTGTGCTCTTCGGGCAGTTCTACCTTCTTTTAATGAAGCCAGAGCTCTGGCTTCAGACCTTTTCAAACGTTCTTCGTTCCGAGACATGGCGAAATCATATCTGACGTTGCCAATCAGGATGCTCATTAGGTTCATTATTTGAAGTATTGACAAAAAACCTTCGTTAAATATGACAATTGCAATATAATTGGCAATCTCAATAGTGCGTGTCCTCATCTCTTTCGTAATGGTTAGCACGAAACTGGCGTTTCAAGGGACGAGTTTTTCGATTGCTACCAGTGTTTCTTTTATTTTTATTTCTATTAATTTTTCTTTCCATAGTGTAAGGACAAAATTTGTTCACAAATTTTACCTCACATAAAATGTAATGAGTATTAAATTTAACAGACGCAGACTTAACTGAAGTACAGTCGACAGCCATACGGACGAAAGCGGCGTCAAGTTACGCCCCAAGTAAGCAGGCAGCGTCTACCCGCACCCCCCGGTACGCACCTGCCCCCTCATACAAGTCAATGGTGACTTAAAGCTGCAGTAAAATTAAATGGTAAACAGCGAATGTTGGTTGGGACAACATGAACACACCTCAGTGAGTGTCATGTTGACGAAACCCAACACTATGACGTAGAAGTTGTAACCAGAACATTGAAATAAATACCAAAACATTTAAATAAATATCATAAATGAAACCCACGTGTATTTAATTGTCGACATGATAACTGGGTCAGTTGAAAGGAATAGGGGTGTACAACGACAAAAGGGGGGGTAGCCAAGTGTATGTCCAGCTAATTGCGTAGCTAGCAAATAACACACATACACACAAACATGATATACAAAATTCTAATTTTTTTCAGAAGTAAACTAAACACTGGAATAACGGGAGTACCAGGCGTTACAGGCACGCCAGTTGCCCTTGAAAACATCGTTAGCTCGTAAACAAGCCAATAGTTGGAAAACAAGCCAATAGTTGAAAAACAAGCCAACATCAAACAGGTTGCAACTGATGACTCTTGTGCAACTTGTTTGGCCACAGCTACTTCAAGCAATACCCAGCAATGACAGGAAAAGTGAGAAAATATGCTTGTTCTTCCCGGTTAGATTCGAACCAGCAAGTCTGTCGCTATATAAGGCGAGACATCGGTTCGAGTCGGGACAGTTGGTTATCATCCAGTGATATCGAAAGATCGTTCTACACAAGTGAGTAAAGTTGAAGTGAAAAAATAGTCGACGTCGCTGCTCAGCAAGAAGTCGCTACCCGCTAACATAAGTAGCCACTTCTAAGCAGCCATCAACGAAGGCCAAAATAATTTCGACGTCGCTGTCACGTCGCTGTAACCTAGGAACACCAAGCGTCACAACCAGCCACGAAGGCAACGTTTCACTGGATTTTCATACAACAAGAACAACAATTTGGGATCACGCCTAGAATTGGACGGAAGCGGTCGAAGTCGACGACGACAACAGAGTGGGCGCCAGCAGGCAGCTGGGAAGAAGACTGTGTGTGTGTTAAAGTTTTCGAAGCCGGTGCGGGTCTTGGTACTCGGCCACTCCCAGTAGATACTTTTCAAATTCTTAAATAACCTAACATAGATATTCCCTACTAACCGGTGCGGGTCTTGGTACTCGGACACTCCTAGTAGATACTTTCAAATTCTTAAATAACCTAAAATAGATATTCCCTACTAACCGGTGCGGGTCTTGGTACGCGGCCACTCCTAGTAGATATTTTCCAAATTCTTATAACCTAAAATAGATATTCCCTACTACCCGGTGCGGGTCTTGGTACTCGGCCACTCCTAGTAGACTTTCTTTTTCTAATTTTCCTATCGTCAAAATAGATACTCCCTACTAACCAGTGCGGGTCTTGGTACTCGGCCACTCTTAGTAGCAGCCTTAATTAAAATCTCCCCACTTCCCCATTAACTGGTGCGGGTCTTGGTACTTGGCCGGCACAATTCATTCCCCGCACATAGGGGACACACTCCAGCGAGTCCCAGACAGACGCTCGACACCGTCAGAGCCCGCCGCAACGCCAACAACGCGACGTCCGTCCAGTTCATCATTTCACCGGAGATCACAGCCAAACACAGGAAGATTGGTGAAGTTGTACCAAACTAATTAGTATTATCTTTACTTATTGTTATCACTTACTTTCCGTAAATTCAAACTAAATCACTACAAGTATAAGGATTAACCTTATGCCTTGTATAATTCAGTAAATGTATATAAACTCATAGATTGTATTCATAGTTTGTAACTTTGTAACCTTATTTGACTAAAACCCAAATAAATTGTAACGACGATTGGAAACATTTGTGTTTGTGGATTTAGAGCCAGCGAATACAAATATTTGCAACGACCCTGGACAGCCGCTTTGCTGTCCCAGCTGCAGACCCAGAAAAACTGGGAGTCGTTACAATAGTCTTTAGCACAAACAAACTGTACTTTTCAAAACTGTATGCGCGCGCGCATCCGGTTTATAACTCAATTCAAAGTGAACTAAACGCTGCTAACATTCGAATACCTAAGCTCTAAAATGCGTATTCATTTATTTTTAAAATGCTTATACAAACAAGTTATCTACTAGAGAACGCGTTGAACGAAATTCGGTGGTTGCTTCAAACCATTGCATTCAAAAAGTAGCCAAATTAAGCAAATCGCGTTTTGGCGAAAACATTGGTGGACAAAAAAGGCCATATCTCCTAAAGTATTTCGAATTTCAAAAAACCCTTTTAGGACGATATTCTCAAATATTCAATAGCTATAAAAATATGCAAAAGAAAATCGAACAAACATTGTTGCCAACCAGGAATACCTCCTTAACTAAACTATCAAGGTTCACATTCTGACTAAACAGGTTCAAGTGCCTAGTTAGTCAACTAAAACTTCGATCAGGTTCAAGTACCTGATTGGATTCCAGTTGCCCATATCGCAACATTTTTGGTGACCCCAAGAAACGGATATGATATCCTTCTACGCTTAACGGACACACAGTTTCATCAACATCAACATGGAAGATTTTTCATAATTTGTCGAGCTACAAAAGTTGGCAACAGATGAAACTCAACAGGAACTTCAAAAAAGATTTCCCAGAACGTAAGACGAAATCGAACTATTTTGAAGAGCGACTGCAGCGTCTCACCAAATTATGGGAGCAATTTGAAGAAAACGACACGAAGATGCCTGCAATAAAAGATCCTACTTTACACCATGAATACTTTGCTACAGACTACTATAACAACCTACTTACTGTAGCCAATAAGTATAAACAGATTTTTATAAGCAAGATACAAACTAGGGGACCAGGGGGCGAACCTTCACATGGCAACGTGTCTGACCGCCTCAACCTGGCGAGGCCAGCATTATCCATGTCGAAATCGTCTCAAGTCGACTCAAACCTCCAAGTGGTGTTCCCTGGGCAACGGCAAACTGACATCCGTCAGTTTGACGGCTAATTTGAGCGGCGGGTCGATCCATAGACCATAAACATGGGATATGCGCAGGGTTTGGGCCCCGCCACATTATTACTGCCCAATGAAAACTAAACCAGCCTCGGATAAGAACCCCAATTACGCTGACGACCACCGCAAACGAAAAACGGACAATGATTTACGGATATGCACCTGGAATGTCCGGACCCATTATAGGGAAGGTGCCATTATCCAACTGGCGGAAGCCCTCAAAACAATAAAATCTGACATCACCGCCATCCAGGAAATGCGATGGAAAGGGCAAGGCTGCTCTAAACAAGCACACTGCGATATCTACTACAGCTGCCATGCGGAGAAGCGCGAATTCGGATGTGGATTCGTCGTAAGCCGGAAACTACGCCACCTTGTTTCCCGGTTCACACCTGTGAACGAAAGATTGGCCACGATCCGCATCAAGGCAACATTTTTCTACATTAGCCTCATTTGCGCGCACGCCCCGACGGAGGAAAAGGACGAAGCCGTCAAGGACGCTTTCTACGCTAGTCTTGAGGACGTATATGACCACCTCCCGGTCCATGAGTGAAAATAGTCCTCGGCGATTTTAATGCGAAAGTCGGAAGGGAAGGCATCTTTGGCCCCACTGTCGGTCAGTTCAGTCTTCATGAGACCTCCACGAGCAACGGTATAAGACTGATCGACTTCGCCGCGGCACGAAACATGGTAGTAAGTAGCACCAGATTTAAGCACCTCGACATCCACAAGGCCACCTGGCTGTCCCCGGAACAAAAAACGCGAAACCAAATTGATCATGTTCTACTCGACGGAAGGCATGCCTCTGGTGTTCTAGATGTGCGTACATTTCGGGGGGTCAACATTCCGACCATTATCTTGTTGCAGCCAAGATCCGCATGCGATTATGCAATACGAAGAACATACGGACAGGAATGCAACGAAAGCTAGATGTCGCTAAGCTGCAATTACAACGGACTGCCGAAGCCTACTCCGCTCAACTCTCGGTTAAGCTCAACCAACCAACCTCTCACTCCATGCGCGCTGCCGCTGAAGAAGTCAGTGGTTTCCGGCGCCCGCATCCTCGGAACCAATGGTATGATCAGGAGTGTCGCATCGCGACAGCAGTAAAAACGCCGCATACAGAAAAACGCTGCAGTTAGCTGCAACGCGAGCCGTGCGAGAAAACTACCGCGAAAAGAGAAAGGAAGACAGGCGCCTTTTCAGACGCAAGAAAAGAGAGCAGGAAAAGCGTGAGCGTGAGGAACTAGAGGTATACCAGGGCAAGAAGGATGCACGAAAATTCTATATACAGGTTAAGCGTCTAACCCAAGGTTTCAAGCCCGGAGCATCCACTTGCAGAGACGAAAATGGAGATCTGAATACGGATACACAGTGTGTGCTTAGATTATGGAGACAGCACTTCTCCAATTTACTTACTGGCGACGATTACACCAATGCCGCCCATCGAGAGCGCAGTTCAGTGCCACTAATCGACGATGACGGAGTGGAAGTATCACCACCTAGCCATGAAGAGGTTCGAGTTGCTATCCAACGACTCAAAAACAATAAAGCAGCGGGTGCTGACGGCCTGTCAGCTGAATTGTTTAAAACCGGCGGCGATGAATTGATAAGGCGCATGCATCAGCTCATCAGCAAAATATGGCTAGCAGAAAGCATGCCCGACGATTGGAACCTCAGCGTACTGTGCCCTATACTTAAGAAAGGAGACCCAACAATCTGCACACATAGAGGTATCAGTCTTATTTCCATCGCATATAAGGTTATCTCAAGCGTACTGTGTGAAAGATTAAAGCCGATTACAAAAACACTGATTGGACCTTATCAGTGTGGCTTTCGACCTGGAAAGTCCACTACAGACCAGATTTTCACGCTAAGACAAATCCTGGAGAAAACCCACGAAAATCAAATTGACACCCACCATCTCTTTGTCGATTTTAAGTTCTGAGTTCGGTATGAGTTTCAGGCAAGGCGATCCACTGTCTTGCGACCTCTTCAACATCATCATGGAGGGGATTGAACGAAAGGCCGGTGTGCATCGTAATGGAACCATTTTCTATAAAGGTGTCCAGCTCCTTGCGTACGCTGATGATATTGATATTGTCGGCAGAACCAAGAGAGATGTTACCGCTGCTTTCGCCGCTATCGCAAAGGAATCAGCCAAAGTGGGTTTGACGATAAGTGAGGGTAAAACAAAGTATATGCTGTCTACAAACAAGGGAGCGCGGCGTTTAGACTCCCACGTTTCATCCGGCAGCTATAACTTTGAAGTAGACAAAGAGTTTGTATACCTCGGCACCGCCATTAATAACAACAACGAAGTCAGCCTGGAGATAAAGCGAAGAACAGTAATTCCTAATAGGTGCTACTACGGGCTCAGTAAGCAACTAAGGCCCAGACCCCTTTCTCGATCAACAAAATTAACACTCTACAAGCCGCTTCTTCTACCTGTGCTGCTTTATGGCGCTGAGGCATGGGTAGTTTCGCAAACTGACGCAGCTGCTCTGGGGGTGTTCGAGAGAAAAGTTCTTCGCAAAATCTTCGGTCCTGTTCGAGTCAGCGATGACTATAGCATCCGAATGAACCACGAGCTGTATGAACTCTACGAAGACAATGACGTAGTTCGGCGTATAACTGTGCAGCGACTACGCTGGCTGGGTCATGTTCATAGTATGGACGACGAAGCTCCAGCGAAAAAGGTGCTAGAGGCGAGGGCCGCTGGTCAACGACGACGAGGGAGACCATGCCTCCGATGGATGGACCATGCCGAGGAAGCCCTATCCACACTTGGTGCATCCGATTGGAGAAGGCGCGTGCAAAGCAGAGGCGCCTGACGAGAGCTGATGAGGTCGGCCGAAACCCGAGCACGGGCACGGGTTGTTACGGCCACCTTAGTAAGTAAGTAAAGGAAAGATAACAGCCAGAGCAATAGTATACCAATGCATACGATGTAGCAAGGCACGTCCAAAATTATGTTAACAAATCATGGGTAATCTACCATAAACTCGAGTGACTCCAGCAAGACCTTTTATTAACAGTGGCGTTGACTACTGCGGGCCATTATAAAACCAGAGGAAAACGAGCCACAAAGGCTTGCATTATTGTATATTGCTGTTTCGCTACGAATACAGTCCATCTCGAACTAATAAGCGATTTAACAACGAATGCGTCCTTCGGCGCATTGAAACGTGTTATCAGTCGTAGGGGACATTGTAAAACACTATACTGCGACAAACTTTGTTGGAGCTCGAAATCAACTCCATGAGCTCAAAAAAGCAATCCACTCCCAGAAAGCTATGAATCAATAATAAGGTAGCGATAAGGCAATAGATTTTAAATTCATTTCACCTCGAGCTTCACATTTTGGTGGACTCTGGGAAGCTGCTGTCAAGTCAGCGAAGCATCTTTTAATAAGGAGTGTGTCCACAGTGTCTCTAACCTATGAAGAGATAGAAACAGTTGTGATTGAGATGTCATCCGACTCCAATGACCTTACTGCACTGACACCCGGACACTTTCTGATCGGCAAACCGTTGACAACATCTGTAGACTCATATGCTACGCCAAACAACGCTTCGCTACTAACCCGATGGAAGTTAGTATCCCACCTGAAGCATGAGTTTTGGAGGCGTTGGTCGCGAGGGTATCTTCAGGAACTGCAATATAGAAACAAATGGAAGCAACAAAGGGACAACATCGATCCAGGCCTAATACGAGGGGTGCCTTTTATATTTCGGGATTAGAGAACAAAAACAAATATTAATCATCGAAAATCACTTTATTGTTTTTCAAAATATTCTCCATTAAGATCTATACACTTTTGCATGCGTTTGAACCAATTGTCGAAGCACTTTTACCACTCTGATTGAGGTATCTCCAAAACATGCATTCTGAATGCCGCAACCGCTTCTTCGGGCGTCGAAAATCGTTGTCCACGCAGTTTATTCTTCACGGTTGGGAATAAAAAGAAGTCATTCGGTGCCAAGTCAGTACTATACGGCGGATGACCCATCAAATCGATGTTTTGGGTGCTCAAAAATGCAGTTGTTTGAGCCGATGTGTGAGAGCTCGCATTGTCGTGGTGAAGAGTGATCCGTCTTCGGCGGTTGGTTTTCCTGATTTCTTGGAAGACAACTGGCAAACAAATGGTTGTGTACCACTCAGAGTTGACTGTTCTGCGTTGTTCTAGTGGTACGGTTGCGACATGTCCATATTTTCCGAAAAAACAGGCGACCATTTGCTTGGAAGTGCTTCGTGCGCGAACAACTTTTGTTGGATTTGGCTCATCTTGAAACACCCATACAGTCGACTGCTGTTTACTTTCGGGCTCATACGCGTAAATCCACGATTCATCACCTGTCACGATGTCATAGACGTGTTTCGAAGCACCGCGATCGTATTTTTTGAGCATTTCCTTCGACCAATCGACACGAGCCTTTTTTTGAGCGATTGACAAATTGTGTGGGATCCAACGCGAACAAATTTTTTTGACAGTCAAATGTTTATGCAATATTGAATGTATGCTGGTCCCACTTATGCCTAAGGTTGCCTCAACCTCACGATAGGTAACATGACGATCTTGCAATATCAGTTCGCGCACAGCATCAATGGTTTTCGGAACAACAGCTGATTTCGGACGACCTTCACGAAATTCGTCTTGGAGTGAACTACGACCACGATTGAATTCACCATACCATCGATAAACACTGGTCCTTGACGGAGCTTCATCGCCAAAAATTGAATTAAGTTCATCCATGCACTGTTGCTGTGTTAATTCACGTCGAAAGCTGTAAAAAATAATCGCACGAAAATGTTCACGATTTAATTCCATTTTTAGACCGAGATGAATCTTTTAAGTTACTATAAACAACACAAATAGCGCTCGTATGTCAAAACGTTCTGAGTACGTATAAGCCAACAAATGTCAAACTTTGCGATAGAGCTTTCAGTTGACAGATTGCAACACCAGGGTTGCCAAATCCCGAAATATAAAAGGCACCCTACGTAGTAATAATAAAGGTTGGTTAAATTTTAAGGGCCGATGTTGATATTGAATAAAACACAAATTATTTAGGAAATTATTGTTATTTCTTTTTATTATGATAATATTGGTATAGTTCAATTATGTATGGAACAAAATATCGGCCAAGTGGCCGCCGCGACCTCGGCAGCACAGCTCCATGCGATGGTCCAAATTTTCGATGACACTGAGGAATAGTGAGGTTCTATACCGTTAATGTACCAAATTATCTCATCCTTTAGCTCTTGAATTGTTGCTGGCTTATCGACGTTCACCTTTTCTTTCAAATAACCCCAAAGAAAGAAGTCCAACGATGTCAAATCACATGATCTTGGCGGCCAATTGACATCGCCACCACGTGAGATAGTACGGCCTTCGAATTTGTCGCGCAAAAGAGTCATTGTTTCGTTATCTGTGAGGCAAGTGGCACCGTTCTGTTGAAACCACATATCGTCCACATTCATATCTTCCAATTATCATCTTACGTTATCAACTCACGATAGCGAACACAGTAACTGCCTGACCGGCCTCATTTTGGAAAAAATACGGCCGGATGATGCCGCCAGCCCATAAACCGCACCAAACAGTCACTCTTTGTAGGTGCATTGGTTTTTCGACAATCGCTCTTGGATTATCATTCGTCCAAATGCGGTAATTCTGCTTATTGACGAATCCACTGAGGTGAAAATGTGCCTCATCACTAAAGATGATTTTCTTCGAAAATTGATCATCCACTGTTCTTGCCAACATTCTGATCATTGACGACGCTTAAAATGGTCAAAACGCTTTAGTTCTTGAGTCAATTGCACCTTGTAAGCGTGTAAATGCAAGTCTTTATGCATAATGTTCATCAACGACGAGCATGATAGGTGCAATTGTTGGGCAAGACGACGAGTTGAGGTGGACGGCTCTTCAGCCACAATATCGCGAACAGCAGCAATATTTTCTGCAGTACGAGCTGTACGAGCATGCAATGGTGTTTTCACATCTTCTACAGACTCGGTTTGTTCAAATTTGTTCACGATTTTTCCGATTGTACGCACATTTGGACGATTAAATTGACCGAAAAAATCACAAAGTGTAGGATATGCATTTTAATTTGAACGCCCATTTTCAAAATAAGCCTGAATAACTTTAACGCATTGCTCGATTGTGTATCTATGGTTCAAATTGAGTTAGTCTGAAATTGAGAAATGTTAAATGAAAAGCAGACAAAAACTTGACGTTTAGGTGTGGTTCACATTCAACATCAGCAATTTAAATGTAACCACACTGTACAAGAAGATAACGTTCCACCGCTTGAATGGCCGCTGGGCAGAGTCTTAAAAACATATACGGGTCATGACAACGTTGTTAGAGTGGCTGACATTCAGATAGCAACAGGAATTTTAAAACGTCTGATTCACAGGCTTGCACCTCAACCAATAAAGAATCTTCATCAAAAAGATTACCTCCTTAAAACAGAAAAAAACAATGAAGGGCTCAAGCGCAAAAAAGACTCCTATAAAACAAATGAAAAGAAGACTACAGACTCTGATCCCACTGGCGCTTCTCATCAACCAAAACGAACAGGAATGAATACCAGCTCAGCACTAGCAACCATCTTAATGATTTCTTTATTTGTACCTTGCGTGTCCCCTTCGCCAATAGAGGTTCAACCATTTGTGTCCAATCCGGGTATTTATTTCGAAAAACTAGGCTCAGTTGGAATAGTCACAAGCGAATGGAACATAATAACCTACATTAATATGTAAACATACTGGAAAATTTTGGAATTAATGAATGGATATTCACAAATACTACAAAAATCTTGCGCAGTCTTGCCAACGTCTAAATACTGTTCAATACTAGTCATGTTAATTAAGCGTTTCATGGATGAAATAGTGCTGGATAATCAACTTCTGAAAATACACAATGGTCACCGAAAGAAAAGAGGTGCATTCAACTTCATCGGCAATGTAGCTAATTCCCTATTCAGAGTCCTAGATTCTCAGTATGCAGAAGATGTCGCTAACACCGTTGATAAAATACACCACAATGAGAATTATCTTGAAAACAAAATTAACAACCAAACCTCATTTCTCGACAGCACGATAAATGTAATGAAAAGAACCAACAAAACATTGAAGGAGAATTTCTAAAGGTCGAAAAAATATTAAAATCTCAGAATTTTCGAATTGGCAATATGCAACAAGAAGTAGACAACCAAAACACCGCTCAAACATTTGCTGAACTAGCTATTCAAACAACTTTGGAGCTAATATGCTTCCAACGCGTATAAGATTCGCTTCTAAGCATTTTAATATCACACACCATGGCAAACTAAGTCCCGAACTAATCTCACCTCACAGCTACAAGGAGAGCTACTCCACATAAAAGCGAGCCTCCCCAGCCATCTGAAGCTACCTACCGAAGAACTGATACAATTATATAACTTAATGGCAATCGAAGGACGAGTCACCACAAATTACGTTATTTTTAAATTAAAGCTTCCTCAAGTATGTACTGAAGATTTCGATTTACTACAGCTCACTCATGTTCCGTGGCATCTAAACCATGAATTTGTAAATTTGCATCGTTATCAATATTACCCACTGAAAGAAGCTGATTCAAGGATATGCACGCCCACTGAAAGAGAGCATTATCTATGTCAACAGAATCACCCACTTTATAAGCGAGGACACAACATAGCAATATGTGAGTTAAATTTGCTTAATCACGTTACAACAAACACTTCCTGCTCCATAGAACATGCGGAAACCGGCCCCATTGGCTTCAATTACACAATCCAAACACATGGATCTATTCTGTCAACGGCGTAGTCGTGGTAAATGCAGTTTGTGAAGCAGCTCTCCACAATTTAACATTAAAGACTCGGGACTTCTATTTATGAATTAAAACTGCGTCATTAAACAGCCACTGATAACCATTCAAGGCCACAAAACATTAAAGTCAACGATTCACAAATCACACATCCAAACCATGCAGACATCTAATTCGATGCTTCCATCAAAGAAATCGTCAGCAGTCAACATTTCTCTTCATTACAACTCCCATAAAGAAGAACTTTCAGCTATCCAAAATGAAATACCTAAACTACAGTTAAACTTCCTAACGAAATTCAACCACATGATATCCATCACTACACCATTAGTTATCTATGTCTATTTTTGTTCAGTTGCATTTTTTCATTCTTTGCTTGGAAACGCATCTCGCAGCATCAATTGTACACCACCGCAACGCACGCCAAGCAGTGTTGCCAACTTTTGAATTCTAAAATTCACCAAAAAGCCGAAAAACATGCGCTTTTTCCTCAAAAATGCACCAGATTTTAAGACCTTAAAAAATGCTACAACACCAATTATACACCAAGCACTATATTGCAAAATACTGCATGCATTTGTGGAAAGTTACAAATTCCTAATTATATTAAAAAATTACATTATATTATGGTTGCCAATTATTTTTAAAAAATAATTCAGTTCACAGGATTCACTTAAAAAACTTAAATGAAACTTATTAAACGAACCTTAAGTCTAAAATGACATATGCTTTCGTATATTTGTAAATATAATTATATTCTGAATTGGTTATTGTTAAAATTTTTGAGAAGTTTGTTCCTTAACAAGTTTGTACAAATCCTAAACCATAAAAAAACAAAATTTTTTAAAGTTTTGAATTATAAGATGAATTATTTTACCTTTTCCAAATATGATGCAATCACACGTAGCTTAAGCTGCAGAAAATATTGAAATAGATGATCAAAATACCAATGTCGATTTATTCCAAAAAATGTATGCTTTTCAGAAAACAAAGAATAGTATTTGAAAAATAGTTCTTTTAGTGAAATATCATCTAAATAAAACTTTTCTACACTTTCTGTATACCTCAATTTGATTATTCAGTTGTTTTTAATTTTTCAACATTGTCAAAGGTAGAAAAAAGTTTAAATTAAATTGACAATAACTGACCCCAGAAAATGACATAGTGAAAACCAAACATAGGTCACATTGGGTGCCACCGAAATTAAAAAATAAGCACCAAAAAATACACCAGGCACCAAACCCATTTTTCTTTCGTCGAAATTTTCAAAATGCACCAAATCTGATGGAAAAAGCACCAAGTTGGCAGCAGTGACGCCAAGAGAATTCACGTCATATCATCTGATGTAAGTCATAACAGGGATTCGGACTTCACGGTTGCGGTCAGTAGGTACGATATGAGAGTTCTAACGCAAGGAGCTAAGCAGCTAATGAAGTTAACACGTGTACATGACCGTTTTGTGTGTATGTATGTGTGTTTGAGCAAGTGTATTTATATAACTTATGTGTTGTATGTGTGTTTAAGCAAGAGGACATACATATTTTGCGTATGTGTGTTTTTTTTTTTTTTTTTTTTTTTTTTTTATTTTATTCGCGAAGGGGGAACCTTCAAAAGGCGCCACCGTGCAGGTGGGAGTGTGCGATTCTTACGCACTAAACCTAACCTCCGCATTGAATCTTCGTCCTTGTATAAGCCCCGTGGGACCGCCGCAAAGCATGACTTCACGGAGCATGGGAGCTGGAAACTGTTGGACTTGTGTCCGTATTTTAAAAGATTTGGTCATGGGCTTGTATATAAACTCTACCTTATCTATTTCGCAAACGCTCAACTCTTCGCAGTTTGTCGATAATCAGTCGTGCTAGGGTGCTAACCACTGACCAGTTAGCTTCATTTCTCAGCATAAGGGTAACCAAGTTTTGATCAGTTACCGTTTCGCCGAGACTGACCGAAGCCTCAAGTCTGGCATTTTGGAACTTGGGGCACTCGAAGAGGACATGGGCCGCGTCTTCAGGTATACTTCCCTCGCAATGGGTGCAATAGGGATCTGCTACATGCTTGTATTTGTGCAGATATGTACTGAAGCAACCGTGCCCGCTTAAAATCTGCGTAATGTAGAAGTTCATGGAGCCGTGAGTTCTACCAAACCAAGCGGTAATGTTAGGGATGAGCTGATGAGTCCATCGACCCTTAACTGAGCTATCCCAGCGATCCTGCCACTTTAGAAGGCTTCTCTCCCGTGCGAGTCTTTTGCGAACTGTTGGGTTTTCGCTATTGGCTTCGAACAGCGTTTCCTCTACTAGAAGGTCGATAGGTATCGAGCTTGCAAGGACTAATGCTGCATCCTCGGAAACTGTTCTGAAGGCACAGCATACCCTGAGTGCGCCAAGTCTATGCACTGATTCAACACCACGTCGGTATGACTTCGTTTTCATTGCTGTGGCCCACACCGTTGACCCATACATCACGATGGATCGTACTACATTAAGGAGTAGTATCCTGCGCGCCTGTTTGGGGCCTCTCGTATTCGGCATCATTCTCGATAAAGACATGCATGCGTTGGATGCTTTTTTATGGGCATACTGGAGATGCTGTTTAAATGTTAATCGGGAGTCAATCATCACGCCAAGGTATTGAATGCATTCCTTTGATTGCACCAGCGTCCCATTAACATTGATGCTTGCAACTTCCATGTTTTTGCGGCTGCTTATGAGCACCGCTTCGGTTTTATGTTCGGCTAGACAAAGACCTACTGACATAAGCCAGTTATATATAATGCCGATCGCCACACTACTGAGTGCCTCGACTTCTTCAAGATGTTTTGCAGTGGCCACAACCGCTAGGTCGTCCGCAAAGCCGACGATCTTAGCGCCTGTGGGAACTGCGAGTCTAAGGACGTCGTCATACATAACGTTCCACAGCAGGGGCCCTAGGACTGACCCCTGTGGGACACCACCGGAGACGTTATACACCATTATCCCCTCGTCTGTTGCATAGCGTAGTATTCTACCATCGAAGTAGTTTGATAATATCTTAGAGAGGTAGCGTGGAATTTCAAATTTTGCGAGCGCTGTCATTATCGTATCCCAGTTTGCGGAATTAAAGGCATTTCGCACATCCAGCGTTGCCACCAGGCAATACTGCTTTGCCCCCTTCTTCCAGCTAGTACCTTCAATAGCTTTACTTGCTATGCTTGTAACCAGTTTTATGGCATCGGACGTAGAGTGACTCTTTCGGAAACCAAACTGTTGGCTCGAGAGTCCTCCTCTGGATTGTATTGCTTCTTCGAGGCGGTTGTACAGCAATTTCTCGAAGATCTTGCCTATCGTGTCGAGCAAGCATATAGGTCGCTAGGCTGAGGGATCCTCCAGAGAGCCGCTACCTTTTGGTATTAGCACAAGCTTTTGCGTCTTCCATTGAGCGGGAAATATGCCCTCTGTGAGACAAGCGTTATACAGCTGTACGAAGGCTTGTGTTTGGGCTGCAATGGCCATTTTTAGCGCGCGGTTCGGGATTTTATCTGGCCCTGGGGCCTTCTCGCTATGAACAGCATTGGAGATTTTCATTACCTCTTCTGCGGTTACCATGGAAATGACTTGCACGTCGCCATGATTAATGACGGGCTGCATCGGTGGCTGCTGAGGGAAGAGCACACTTACAATGCGGCTAAGTATGTGAGGGCACGTGGGTGGTGGTCGTCCGAATGACTTCATCTTTTTCATTACCAGTCTATAGACGGTACCCCATGGGGTTACGTCCGCTTCGTCGCATAACTGCAAGAAGCACTCGCGCTTCCTCGAACGAATCTTGTGTTTGAGCAGCTTCCTGCGCTCTCTATAGACCTCGCGCAGTTCTTCGAACCTGTCGGTCCCTCTGGCGCGGTAGTAACTTCTTCTGGCTTGGTGGCATTGGCTGCGTGCTTCGGCGATTTCGGCGGTCCACCAGTACACAGGCTCGTGGTGGTGCTTACTTGGTATTCGCAACATCATCGCTGCGTCGCAAGATCTTTTCAGCTGCTCTGTTGCTTGCCTAGCCATATTCTGTGCTGAACCAGTGAGGTGTATGTCAGCCATCATTGCTGTGAGGATACCTTCATCAAGCGTTTCGACCTTGTATGATGGGTCGCTATGGGGGCCTCTGCTCCGTCGGTTGGTTTGCCTTTCCAACGTGTTCACGATTGCTTGGCGATCGCTATGCGTGTAGACGTCGCTTACTTGCCACTGTACTTGCGTGCTCAGGTCACAACTGGCAAATGTCAGGTCAATTACTGAGCTGCCATTCGCGTTGGAGAATGTACACTGCGTCCCCGTGTTTAAAAGCACAACCTCTAACGAAGCAAAAGCCTCCAGAATAATGAGCCCTCTTTGGTTCGTTCTCTGGCTTCCGAAGTCTACGGCCCACGCGTTGAAGTCACCAGCAATTACAACTGGACTGATTCCTCTAACATCGTCAACTATTGCGTCGACAGTGTATGTGTGTGTTGTTATTGTTTAAGCAAGTGTACGTACATAATTTATGTGTATGTATAGGTGTTTAAGCAAGTGGACGTACATATTTTATGTATGTTGTGTGTGTTGTTGTTGTTTTAGGCTGCTGAAACGTTCTCGAAGCTTCTGTGTGTGGATGTTGTTGTTGTATATGTATGAGTATATGTATATGTATATATATATGTATATGTGTATGTATATGTATATGAATATCTATATGTATATGTATCTGTATATGTATATGTATATGTATATGTATATGCATATGTATATGTATATGTATATGTATAAGTGACATATCATGTTACTCTGTGTGAATTTCTGAGATAAGAAATTCACACAAGTAAAAATCCGAAGTCAGCAGTTTCTAGCGCTGCATTAGCAATGCAGCACTAAAACAACAATAACATAATTGTAGTTTTAAATAAAGCTTTCAACAGTCTTTAGCATTGCACTAACACTAAAACAATAACATAACCGTAGTTTAAGTAAAGCTTTTGTTGGTACACCAAAAGCTTTCATATTGTACTCTATTAGAATCTTAAGAAACCAAAAGCAATCAGAATAAAATATAACTCCGAACAACGAAGTTCAACCTTGTTTTAATAATTATATACAATTGGCACAGTCGGTAGGATATCGCGAAAAGATATCCGTAAACGAATCTTAAAATATATTTAAAGTTTTATTTTCAATAAAAATAAAAGAAACATCAATTAAAGATAAATAAATTAATGTCAGTTCAAAACAACAGTGAAGATACTTATCTAATTAAGCAGTTTTCATCATTGCAACTGACAAACAACAACATGGACAAAAATTTTACAATGGAAAATTTTAAATTAATTCGAAAATTCGATGGCAACAAGGCGATGCTAGCATGCTTCATCAGTGATGTAGAAGCAGTCATCAAAACAATAAAACTACAAACCGAAGAGGAGAAATTGTTATACTTCAACATGATACAAAGAGCACTTAGCGGCCCAGCCCTAGACACTATAAGAAGGGAGCAACCGGAAGACTGGACCTCGTTAAAGAAGGTACTCATCGATAACTTTGGTGAGTGCACACCGGTTTCGACGCTTATTTTAGAGCTCAACACTATTAAATTTAAGAATAATTTGAAAAAGCTTTGTGATGATATAAATTATTTGTTGTGTAGAATCAAAGATAGTATTAAATTAAGTTCAGAACTTCCGACAAAGAAAAATTTTTTAAATAGTGAAGCAGATACAACAAGCCTTAGTGTCTTAAAAAAAGAATTACCTAACCATTTAACAGCGCTCCTAAATGCAAATTTAGTGTCAAGTTTTCAATCAGCAATAAAAATAGTACGGGAAAATAATGAATACGAAAAAGTTAGTTCTGATGCCTATCCGAAAAATCATTTAAATTCAAGAAGTAATTCATTTTTAAAATATGAACCTCAAGCAAATCAATATTATCAACCTCAATTTCGGCCAAGTTATTACAATCCTTATTTTAACCAAAATCAGGCTCAATATCAACAAAACTCAAATAACTTCCCGCCCTTTAAAAGACAAAGAGAAAATGACTCCAACCAGTCTCGCATTAGGCGATATGGAGCACCCCAACCAATGCAAGTTGATGAAAATTTTCGTTTAAATGCTTCGGATCCAAATTACCAGCCATTGAATTAATAATTAAAAACAAAAAAATTACCTTCCTTGTAGACACAGGATCGTCAATCAGTTTAATAAATCCCAATATTTTAGAATCGTCTATCCAAATAGTAGAACCAATTCAAATTAAAACGATTAAAGGAAATGTAATTCTGAACAACGCTCAGTACCTTAACGAACCCACCCTCATAAAAGGATATTTAAAATTTTACGTTTATAAATTTTCGACAAATTTTGAAGGATTGATCGGACATGATATACTCAAGGTTTTAAGAGCAAGAATTGATTATGAAGACAATTTTATCGAATTAAACCATAAATTTTTTAATTTCAAGCTGACAAACGAAGAGGAAGACTATAAATTAAAATTGAATCAAGCTAACCTATTAATTGAGGATAACAGTAAAATATTTCGGACTGACCACTTAAACAAAGAAGAAAAACTAGAACTAGACAAAATTTTAAAAAACTATGAAAATCTTTTTCACATGGATGAAAACAAATTGACATTAACAAGCGCTATAAAGCATAAAATAGTAACTAAACATGAAGACCCAATTTTTTCAAAATCTTATCGTTATCCTCAGGTTCATAAAACTGAAGTAAACCGACAGATAAGAGAAATGCTAGATCAGGGAATTATACGCCACAGCCAATCTCCATACTCTGCTCCGTTATGGGTTGTACCCAAGAAAATGGATGCTTCCCATAAACAGAAGTGGCGAATCGTGATCGACTATCGAAAGCTAAATGACATCACAATCGATGATAGATTCCCTATCCCGAATATCGACGATATTCTAGAGAAACTTGGGCGTTCGCAATATTTCACAACCTTGGACCTTGCAAAAGGATTCCACCAGGTTGAAGTTGATGAAAAAAGTCGCGCAAAAATAGCTTTCTCCACACAAGATGGGCACTACGAATTCACAAGAATGCCGTTTGGGCTTAAAAATGCCCCAGCAACCTTTCAAAGGTTAATGAATTCGGTTTTAGGTGACTTAGTAGGAAAGGACTGCATGGTATATCTTGACGATGTTATCATATTTAGCACATCACTTCAGGAACATATGATATCTCTTAAAGTTTTCCAAAGACTTAGTAGTGCCAATCTTAAGATTCAGGTAGACAAGTGTGAGTTTTTGAAAAGAGAGACTTCATTTTTAGGACACATTGTTACACCGAGTGGCATTAAGCCCAATCCTGAAAAGATTGAAGCAATTCAAAAGTTTCCCACTCCAAAGACAGAAAAGGAAATCAAACAGTTTTTATGACTGGCAGGTTTTTATAGAAAATTTATTAAAAATTTTGCTTTTATAACTAAACCTTTGACCAAATGTCTAAAAAAGGGTGAAAAAGTTAACTACTTTGACAGCGAATATGTTAAAGCAGTAGAAACGATTAAAACTTTGATAATAAATGATCCGATCTTGAAGTATCCCGATTATAATAAGAAATTTGTGCTCACAACTGACGCATCAAATTTCGCAATGGGAGCAGTTTTAAGCCAGGACGGACACCCTATTTGTTTTGCCAGTCGTACATGTAATGAGCATGAAATTAATTATTCGACCACAGAAAAGGAACTATTAGCCATTGTGTGGGCAACGAAATATTTTCGGCCTTACTTATACGGAAGAAAGTTTCTGATCAATAGCGATCATAGGCCTTTACAGTGGCTTCATAATTTAAAAGAGCCCAACAGTAACAGGTCAAACTCCATATAATATATTTTTTAATAAAAATCAGCCAACAAAAGATACCCAAGCAGACAAGGAACGTAGGATAGGAAACATTAACAAAAACCGAAAAGAATACGATATTGACACTAATTTCGTTCACGCAGAAAACTCAAGGAAGAGATTAGATAAAAAAGCAAATCCATTTAGGCCAGTTCATGTAATGCCGACAGATGCAGATGAAGATCACTATGAAGTTAAGTTTAAGAACAGGCTTTCCAAAAAATATAAAACCCATTTTAAGCGTAAAAAGAAAATTAATACTGCTCATCATTCTAGGAACGAAGGAGAAACCGAGGAAAACCATCAAGATTCCAATTCACATAATAGCAATATTCCTATTACTAATCCAAATACCACAGTCGATCAACCAATCTATTCAAGTGAGCAAAATTGAAAGTGACCACGGATATCTTATAACTGAACAAGGCAGATTTAATCAAGCAACTAATTTTACTAATAAAATATTAGTTATTAACAAAACAGAATTAGAAGAAGCCTTCCAAAAACTTTATCGAGAATATAATGCAAATAAATATCTGCAAACTAATTTAGTTAAAAGATATATGAATTTAGCGAATAAGGAAAAAGAAATGTTTCATATTAGACATAGAAGAGCTCTTTTTAATGCAATAGGAAGTGGTTTAAAATGTTTGTTTGGCACTCTTGACGAAAGCGACAAAGAAAGCATACAAACCACGTTGGAGGAGATTAAAAAAAATCAAATAAGCACAGAGGAAATAAACTCAATTATACAACATGTAAACGAAGAAAACAAAATTCTCAACGAACTTAAAAATGAAACAAACGTACTTCAGAACAAACTAACAATGAAACTAATTACAGATTCTTTTTTAAATAACATTAAAAGCTTTTTAGAACATGTACAGGATTTACAATTAGGATTACAATTAGCTAGAGTAGGTATAATCAACCCTAAATTGATTGATTTAGAAACAATAAGTAAATTCAGTTCCGATCAATTCGAAGAAATTAAAACTTCTATTTGGAAGCAGGAAGAAATTTTATATTTTGTTATGTCCATACCCCAAGAAATCAAAACATTTCCAATAATTAAGATTTTCCCAGTTCCTAACAACCAAGGTTTTGAATTGAAATTTGATTCATATCAAGAATTTGTTTTAACTAATGAAATATTATATAATATTCGAAATAAAAAACTAATTGTCGAAGAAAATGAATGTATTAAAAATTTACTTAACAACTTAAAAACCAAATGTGAATACCAGAAGAATAACCAATCAAACATTCAATATTTTCCACCAAATATTATTATTACAAAAAATATAATTGAAACAAATTTAAAACAAAATTGTAAAAATATTAAATTCCATGTTAAAGGAAACAATATTATAACATTTGATAATTGTCAAATTGAGATAGGCAACATTAACATTAATATAAAGAATATTGAAAATCCATTATCCATAATACCATATGTAAAGGAAGTTAAAAATATTGAATTTGAAAATGTTACATTAACCGAACTTAAGTTACATGTCGACAACATAAAATCCAAAAATAAAGTACACTCGGTAATTTTTTACTTATCTTTGATTTTTATTTCACTTGTAATAGTATTGACGATATATTATGTTTATGATAAGTCAAAAAATTATAATAATAATTTAAATGAGAAAAATGTTAAATATGAAAGCAATGAAATTAGTACATTAAATATTTAACAAAAAAAAAAATAAAATAATATATAACAAAATTTCTATCATAGTTTCAATGTTGTTGTTTTAGCTACATAAATATTCTTTTCAAGTTGTTCAATAAATCCGCGAGGTCGCGAATTCTTTTATGCGCGGAGGAGTGACATATCATGTTACTCTGTGTGAATTTCTGAGATAAGAAATTCACACAAGTAAAAATCCGAAGTCAGCAGTTTCTAGCGCTGCATTAGCAATGCAGCACTAAAACAACAATAACATAATTGTAGTTTTAAGTAAAGCTTTCAGCAGTCTTTAGCATTGCACTAACACTAAAACAATAACATAACTGTAGTTTAAGTAAAGCTTTTGTTGGTACACCAAAAGCTTTCATATTGTACTCTATTAGAATCTTAAGAAACCAAAAGCAATCAGAATAAAATATAACTCCGAACAACGAAGTTCAACCTTGTTTTAATAATTATATACAATTTATATGTATATGTATATGTATATTAGGCCGGGTCGATTTGTGGGGAGGCAAAAAAATCGCCCATTGCTCTGTGAAAATCGTATTCTAGGCATCAAAATAAGAACTTTACCGAAGGAACCATACCTCTAAAACGAATTCTGATGTCCCCCAATTGGGTCGAACTTTTGGGTAGGACAAATTTTGAAAAAATCCCACTTTGACCCCATTTAGAGTGCTCCAATCGAGTCCAAATGTATGGACCGACCCCCACTAACTTTGGAGGCCCGACCCACCCATGCCAGTGGCACACCCCCTGGAACCCCCTGGGGGTTCCCCATACAAACATTTCAAAAAAATCGCCAGTTTTGGCACTTTACATGAAAAAATCAGCGAAATGCCTATGTTTTTTTCTTTTTGGAGTTTTTTTCTCTTTAGAAATTTATTCAACCCTTTTAAAAAATGAAGGTATCACTGTGACACAATTGCAAATCGGAAAATTGCTTGTGTGCGTTTTTTAAGGCACCACAAGACACAGCTGCATGTCGTAAACTTACTTGTGTAGTTTTTTTTTAGCACCTACTTAAGAAATGAAGGTTGTTTTTACAACCCTTTTTGTGGGTATTTTATGGCACCTTCTTAAGAAATGCGCGTTTTATGCAACCATTTTAACAATTAAGGTATCACTGGAATGCACCGCAACCCTTTTAAAAAATTAAGGTATCACTGTGACACAATTGCAGATCCTAAAATTGCTTGTGTGCGTTTTTAAGCCACCACAAGACACAGCAGGTAGAATTGAAATTACCATTTCATTCTTATTACCTCGTCTCGTAGACCATATATAACGCAACAGTTTTTGTGAATGCATTAAGTCGTTGTGAAGGAACTCAAAGTGTGAAGTGCTAATTTCAGATAAAAAAATATTTAAAAAAAAAATAATAAGTGAAGTTGACCATTCCAAATCAACAAGTTTACAATGAATCCACCATCTTCTACACCGCAAGATGAAGCAACAACAACATCAACAACTATCGAAAACCCAATGAGTCATATACCCAAGCACGATGTTACTGTTTTTGGTGTGTCTACTGATTTGACTGATCTTAATTTACCAACCCAATTGGATATCTTGAGATATTAGTTTTACTTAAGCGAACGTGCTAAAACAGAACAAAAAAAGTTTTCCCATAAATCATTCACTATTCAAGTACAAGATAAGTTGAATGGAATTTGGGAAAAACTTGGTATGGAAATAATGCTGAAAAAAAGTGTATTTAATAAATTGAATAAATTGCTTGACAAGTATCAAGAGCAAATCAAGAGAAGAAACAAAACCCAACAATTTACAGAGTATGTAAAATCTCTGGAAACAATTTTTTACATTGGAACATGTAAATGCGATTTGAAGGCAGCTCCATGTGCATGCGGCTGGATTCCCGAACGCCTCAAAGAGTTCATGCACGATCAACATAATCAGAGAAGACTAACAATGGATGCAGTTGTGATGGAAACTGAAGAGCAAGGAGCAACGTCTATGTCATCAATGCCAACATACCAAGATCCCGATGATTCAACATACGCACCGCCACCGGTTCAAGAAGATATGGATAGAAGCACAAGTTCACAATACACAGAGAGATACGATTGTTTTAACTTTGCCTTGGTATGTGACAGATTTGGTGTGCCTGATAGAGTAGCATCGGTATTGGGAACCGCTCTTTTCCAAGATTTTAAAATGAAAGATAAGCATGGCAAACCTCTCATCATGGATAAATCCAAAGTTCGCAGAGAAAAAGAGAAATGCAGACAAGAAGTGGTTCGCAAACGGTTAGATCATACCAATTTGTTAGCGTTTTCATTCGATGGCAGAAAAGATGATACTTTAACGACAGCTAAAGTTGATGAGAAGTATCATTCTGGAATGGTAATAGAACCTCATCTTGTTATTTTCAGAGAACCCAATTCTGAATTGATTGGTTACGTAAGACTGGAACATGAAACCGCTGAATACAAAACAACCAAATTAAATGATTTTTTCAACGATAAAAAAATATCACTAAAGCCTTAATTGGAATATGCACTGACGGTGAGCCAACAAACACTGGCCCACACGGTGGAATTATACGACGATTCGAATTGCTGTTAAAAAGACCATTGCATTGGTTCGTTCGCCTTCTACACTTCAACGAACTTCCGTTTCGGCATTTGTTTGAAGCTTTGGATAAATCAACCAGCACTGGACCATGATCGGCAACCGGAAAACTGAGCCGTCAAATCGAAACTTGTGAAACTCTTTCGGTAAGTTATTGCTATCACTCATTTATTATAATTGTCAACCATTTTTAATTATTTTATTATTATATATTTTCAGGTGGTGGACGGCTTCCAGAAAATTGAGTTGCAAAATATGTCCCCGCTCCAGAAAAAAAATTGAATTTTCCACCGATTCGAAGTACTTATACGACATGGCCCATGCAATTTCTAGCGGCGTGGTTTCGGTGGATCTGGCTAACATCAAACCAGGGAAAATTGTACATTCTCGGTGGCTCACCAAGGCCGCTAGATTATTACGATTATATGTGACAACGGAAAATCCAGATGCAAATTTAAGAATTCTGGTTGAATTTATAATTAAATGTTATGTGCCAATGTACTTCAATATCAAGTATTACAGCTCTGTCGTGTACGGCAGTGCATTATTTTTCAACTTCATTAGTTGGTCACGATTTCTAGAACCTCGTTTACGCAAAATTGTCAATCAAGTTATTACAGATAATTCATATTATGCGCATTCGGAAAATATCTTGTTATCAATGTTGTTTGATGATAGCAAAGAAAAGCGCGACTGTGCTATCAACATAATTCTACGCTATCGAACAGATGTTGACGACCCAACGCAACTTAGAGCTTATAAAAAACCAGATATAAAGTTTAATTGCACAAGTTACACGGAAATGATCAATATGAATGACATAAATACATACGATACGATACGTACGATACATTGAAAGAATATTTAAGTCAAGATGATCCACCGTTTAATGATCCAAAAATTGCATCACACATACAAGGAACGGAACGACATGTTCAATTGCTAGCTAGCGTTTCCAAACGGGTTATACCGGAAAATGTAGAGGCTGTTATGGCGACGACATTAGAGAGCCGTGCGAAATGGCCCAGACTTTAAAGTAAAAAAGACTTCAAACAATAATTTTTTTAGTTTCCTTTCTATAACTAACTTAAATTAATTTTTTCATTTACATATGTTCTGACTAAATAAATTTCAAAAGAGAAAAAATAGATATTATTATAAATAAATAATAAATATTATTATAAATACATAAATAAAAATAAAGAAAAAATATAGCCATTTCGCTGATTTTTTCATGTAAAGTGCCAAAACTGGTGATTTTTTGAAAAGTTTGTATGGGGAACCCCACAGGGGGTTCCATGGGGTGTGCCACTGGCATGGGTGGGTCAAGCCTCCAAAGTTAGTGGGGGTCGGTCATACATTTGGACTCGATTGGAGCACTCTAAATGGGTCACAGTGGGCTTTTTCAAAATTTGCTCCTACCCAAAAGTTCGACCCAAATTGGGGGACATCAGAATTCGTTTTAGAGGTATGGTTCCTTCGGCAAAGTTTCTTATTTTGATCCCTAGAATACGATTTTCACAGAGCATTGAGCGATTTTTAAATCGACCCGCCCTAATGTATATGTATATATAATAATAATAATAATAATAATAATAATAATAATAATAATAATAATAATAATAATAATAATAATAATAATAATAATAATAATAATAATAATAATAATAATAATAATAATAACAATAACAATAATAGTAATAATAATAATAATATAATAATAATAATAATAATAATAATAATAATAATAATAATAATAATAATAATAATAATAATAATAATAATAATAATAATAATAATAATAATAATAATAATTATAATAATAATAATAATAATAATAATAATAATAATAATAATAATAATAATAATAATAATAATAATAATAATAATAATAATAATAATTATAATATTAATAATAATAACAATAATAATAATAATAATAATAATAATAATAATAATAATAATAATAATAATGATAATAATAATAATAATAATAATAATAATGATAATAATAATAATAATAATAATAATAATAATAATAATAATAATAATAATAATAATAATAATAATAATGATAATAATAATAATAATAATAAAAATAATAATAATAATAATAATAATAATAATAATAATAATAATAATAATAATAATAATAATAATGATAATAATAATAATAATAATAATAATAATAATAATAATAATAATAATAATAATAATAATAATAATAATAATAATAATAATAATAATAATAATAATAATAATAATAATAATAATAATAATAATGATAATAATAATAATAATAATAATAATAATAATAATGATAATGATAATAATAATAATAATAATAATAATAATAAAAATAATAATAATAATAATAATAATAATAATAATAATAATAATAATAATAATAATAATATAATAATAATAATAATAATAATAATAATAATAATAATAATAATAATAATAATAATAATAATAATAATAATAATAATAATAATAATAATAATAATAATAATAATAATAATAATAATAATAATGATAATAATAACAATAATAATAATAAAATAATAATAATAATAATAATAATAATAATAATAATAAAAATAATAATAATTATGATAATAATAATAATAAAATTAATAATAATAATAATAATAATAATAATAATAATAATAATAATATTAATAATAATAATAATAATAATAATAATAATAATAATAATAATAATAATAATAATAATAATAATAATAATAATAATAATAATAATAATAATAATAATAATAATAATAATAATAATAATAATAATAATAATAATAATAATAATAATAATAATAATAATAATAATAATAATAATAATAATCATAATACTAATAATAATAATAATAATAATAATAATAATAATAATAATAATAATAATAATAATAATAATAATAATAATAATAATAATAATAATAATAATAATAATAATAATAATAATAATAATAATAATAATAATAATAATAATAATAATAATAATAATAATAATAATAATAATAATAATAATAATAATAATAATAATAATAATAATTAATAGTACGCACACATTATTCAGTTAACACTTATGGCAGTATTTTGTAAAACGCAAACGATCACCTCACTTGGGGGTTTTTGTCTGGCAGTTCCGTTTTCATATGAAGTAAACACACTCTTTCTCTCACTGAAATTATTTACTGAAATTTATTGCCAGACAAAAAAAGACCAATTAACGTGATCGTTTTACAAAATACGGCCATTATTTATAAGCCATGCATACCATTCCGAAAATACAAATGTAAAAAAAACATAAAACACAATAAATAACAATGTACCTCAACCTGCATGGTTAACAAACTTTACGCTAATATCCAAGGCCAGTGCAATGTGCCTGAAAATGCCTACATTGCATAATATCACTACAATGAACCTACTCGCGTTTAAGGCTAAGTAGCAATTCATTGCACTTATGTTGTCAGCATTTCTGCATTTATGTTGTTTTGCATTTACGACAATTTTAAACTGTTTTCCTTGTAAATTTGATCATGTCGAAATTATGTGAAATGAGCTTTCAAATTCATATAAATTTGCACTGAATTTTCAAACTCTCACGATTTTTATTCCAAAAAAACAAAATAAATGAAAAATCACCTGATGAAAAATTACCCAAAAAATAATGAAAAATCGCCCAAAACGAAAACACGAAATTTTACATAAGAAAACGAAAAAAAGCCCCAAAAATTTTTGGAAAAATTACCCAAAAATAAAAACGAAAATTGACACAAAAAAAATTAAAAATCGCCCAATTTTTTGCATTGTGTTCCCACACGAGATACGAAATTCCATTGCACGATGTGAGTATTTTCAAGACCAATTTTTTATTTTTTTTTAAGTTAATTTTAATTCAATCATTTAAATTCATATCAAGTTATAAAAATCTCATACTTAAAAATCTATAAAAACATTTCGTACAAGGAAAAAATCGCTTTTAAAAAAAAAAATCACAAAACCCTGCTTTTACTTTAAATACCGTTATCTTTGACTGGTTTTTTTTTTGCACAGATTGACGTGTTTTGTATTACATTGTGGAACAAATTCAGGTTAGCAAAAGTAAGGTCGATTCTGAGAATGAGGGGTTTATGTTAGTTCGAATTTTTTTTTTTAATCGGCCGATTTTCAGCATATTGTTTATATGGTGTTTTGGCTATAACTCGTCGACTAATTGATATTTTTTCAATCTGTAAAAGCCAAATTATTGTTAGAGACCTGTGCAACAACTAAAATTTTTTAAAAAATTGATTCAGAAAATTTTTGTGATGCTTATGAAGCAAAATGTTGGAAAAATTCTTTTTTTCATGCTTATTGAAAATATTTTCCACAAAACTAAGTCTGTTTTGCTTTCCATTTGATCTATAATATGCTTCTCGGTTTCTTCAATAAATTTCATTTGAAAAGAAAATAGTCTTAGTCAATAATTTGCGTTAAAAATCCCAAAACCATTAAATAAATAGCGATTTAGGTAGAAGTCATTAAAAAGGGAAGTTCCAAGAATTAGGAATTAGTAAAACAACTTTTTTGTTTTCAACCAACCAGCCAAAAAAACCATATAAACAATATGCTAATCGGCAGTTGACTGCAAAGTTCGAAGGTCGATTAAAAAAAAAAATTCGAACTAACATAAACAAACGCCGCGATACGGGTCTTCTAATTTAGCCTCTATTTTCACCCCTCACTCTCAGAATCGACCTAACCTTTGCTAACCTGAATTTGTTCCACAGTGTTATTATATATATTGAAAACGAAAGATCACCCAAAAAAAAACACGTTTGGGCAAAATTTCGCCCAAAAGCAAAAAACTAAATTTTACCCAACAAAAATGCAAAATCGGTTAAATTCGTATGGCAAAAATTGGGTGATTTTAATTTATTTTTTGGGATACGAAGTTGCTTGCTAGTTTGTTTAAGTCACAAGCCATAATTCTGACGTTTGTGTTAAACACACTCTAGTTTTTTTTATTTATTTAAAAGAAACATAATTATAAATAATTGTATTATTAATTATATTTATATAATATATAATTATATAAGCACACTTTAGTTGATGGGATAACTTACATACAAAAAAGTGTGAATCATGAACGCATTAAACATGATCCCGTAACCTTATGTGTGCTTAACAGAAACGTCAGACGCTTTGATGCATGCATGCCTTCTATGTGTTATGGGCTTAAAAGGCAAAAGCTTTACGTGTTTTTAACAGACTTCAAAAAGGAGGAGGTTCTCAAGGTCGTCGGTTTCTCTGTTTTTTTTTATTTTATTTTTTTTTCGATAACTCCTAAGCCATATGCCTGATTGCCATAATTTTTGGGCAACAGATAGATATGATAAGCATGGAGGTGCCCGTAAAAAAGTGGGCGGTATTCGATAACTGGGCGTGGCAATAATAGATCTCGCAATACTAAATACTACTATATCTCGAATAATATTGACACTAGGGTACTGCAATTTAGTGTAGGGGTAGGCACAATTATTACAAATAGCAGGCAAGAAAATGGGCGTAATTCGATAAATGGGCGTGGCAATATTAGAAAAACAGTGTATCTTGAATAATTTTGAGACTAGAGTACTGCAATTTAGTATAGGGGTAGGCATTATTATTACAAATTATGGTCAATAAAGTGGGCGTTATTCGACAAATGGGCGTGTCAATATTATAAAACACTGTATCTCGAATAATATGGACACTAGGGTACTGAAATTTAGTGTAAGGGTAGACACAGTTAAAACAAATTACGGTAAAGAAAATGGGCGTTCTTTTACAAATGGGCGTGGCAATATTAGAAAAAGAGTATATCTCGAATAATATTGATACTATGGTACTGCAATTTAGTATAAGGGTAGGCATTACTATAACAAATTATGGCCAATAAAGTGGGCGTTATTCGACAAATGGGCGTGGTAATATTATAAAAACTCTGTATCTCGAATAATATGGACACTAGGGTACTGAAATTTAGTGTAGTGGTATGCACTATTGGTATTGTGTGGTATGCTGAAATTTAGTGTAGGGGTAGACACAGTTAATACAAATTCCCGTCAAGAAAATGGGTGTTATTTGACAAATGGGCGTGGCAATATTAGAAAAAGAGTATATCTCGAATATTGATACTATGGTACTGCAATTTGAAAATTTGCAATTTTCTGAATACAAATGCTTTGAAGTTGGCGCTTCTGATTAACAGTCTGATTATATTAGCGCCGACCTTAAAAGCTTTTGTAATCATCAAGAAATTAATATATTTATGATAATAAAACAAATAAGAAAAAAATTAAGATAATAAAATTTCATATATAATAATATGTTTAAATAAATTATCAAATATGACCAAGAAATTCAAAGGAAAAGTATTTTTAAAATTATTTTTTACTTTGTAGTGATTTTGTAGTCGGTTGTTTTTTTTTTTTAATTTTTTCGTACTATTTTAGTTTCGACTGAATTTATCAGTTTTGAGGCCCAAGGGGGAAGGGCTGAAACCGCTTTTATGGTTTATTTCCATTATTTTCCCATACAAAAAATTAAAAATTCTCTAAGGGGGCGGGGGCTAAACCCCTTTTAGCCCTATGAAGATCTGACACTGTATCGTATAAATGTCGAAATGGTAGTTAGTTCATTGAAATACAATAAACAACAACACTTCAATGAAGTGGCTTTTTCAAGTATTGCTCATATAGTCTTATTATTCCACCTCTAATTCCTGTATTTACAGGTTCACCGTCTGAACATATAGCTACCAAACTATAAAGTGGTATGTCATCGGTCTTAAAAAATTAAATGAGCTGACGTGCTTTCGTTTCAGCTTTCTCTCCTTGCAAAACTAAGTGACCTATGAGTTAAGAATATGGCACACGAACAACAACCATATGAGCTTCTTTGATTTTGCGTATATGGCGATTATTGTTTATTACACTAGTCTACAAGGTTTTTTATCCAGAGACCTGAAATACTTTTCTAAAAGAACTTTTTACGCTGATTCTACGTCTATACGCAGTTTTCCCCTAATAGGTCGAATTTTTGAGATGCAGGGTGATTTCCATTTTTTAAGACTTTGATCCAGTTTTTCTACTCTAGAAACTAAACTGTTTTATGTAAAGCAGTCAGTTGTATGTCACCTGACAGATAATTAAATAAGCTATCCAATATTATATTAACCATTTGTATGTCATGTTTTTTCTCTGAGATATTTAAGTCTAAAGTTCAAATTTTAAGTTTTTGGTTAAAAGTTTTGAAATTTGATCTTCTTTTCCATAATAGGTCTGTTTTCGTACACATTTTTGAGTAAAAGTCGAGTAAAGTTCAATGTGAGAGCAAAAGGAAATTTGAGAATAATGCCAAAAGTACGGAAACGACTTCTAGCTAGTTTCAAGCACAAACACAGCTGATTGCCTATCAAACGTAAACAGCGCCAATTTTAACTTAATATTTTATATTTATTTATATGTATTGATATATTTTAATAGTTAACACTTTGTAAATACTCGCACAATATAAGCAAACAACAAATGATAAATTGACATTTGCTTGTTCTTCTTGATACTTATTTTTCTTGATGCTTGTTCTTATGCAGCTGGAAAAAATTTCATCTAGCACACTTCGAGCTACTTTCGAGCTCGAGAGAGCGATTTTAAGCTTGTTTTTCTAGCTGGAAAAAGTACGGAAACACGTTCTAGCACATTACAAGCTACTACAATCAAGTACGGAAACAGATCTAATGTTTAAAACTATTTTCCAAAGATGTTTTAATTTGATATATTTTATTGCTTTATAAATTGCTTAATATGATTGTTTTATATGAAACAGTTTAGTTTCTAGAATGGAAAAACTGGATCAAAGTCTTAAAAATGCAAATCATCCTGCATATCAAAAATTCGACCTATTAGGGGAAAACTGAGTACAGACGTAGAATCAGCGTAAAAAGTTATTCTAGAAAAGTATTTTAGGTCTCTGGATAAGAAAATTTTATAGACTAGTCTTATTTAGGTAACTAACATTTAATCTTTTCTGGAATCAAAAACAAATGCCAACAGCGTTGAAGTGTCGGATCGTTTTCATAAAACCTCATTTTGACATCGATTTCGTTCTATTTGAACTTTATTCTTATCTAATATTAAGGTTTGGTCATTTTTGTCTTTTATGTTTAAATCTTTCATAAGTGCTGATGCCAGTGCAGCTGAAGCGCTATGAGATACACCATATCTGTCGCATTCCATCGCAAAGTTTGATAACTTAAGCCTTTGTATGTACGGTCCGCGATCAGCAACTGCATAAGTCCCAGCTGGAACATCTAAGTCCATACTACTAGCACTCATGTCAAATGGAAAGGACCAGGTCTCATCAGACGGACAATTTTCTGTGCTTAACTCTGATATCAATTCGAGAAATGCAGAAATAGTCTGTTGCCTATCTGTTTGCTGATCCAATGTAAATGATTTCATATATAATCGTGTGTTGCCACAAGCACAATTCAAAGTAAGAAAATTACAAGTACATTTTGCAACCGAAAACAAAAATTGTAGCAAGCCAACAAAATCATTAGTGGTATTCGCTCGTTTGTGTATTAGGTGTACTGATTGTAATTGTAACTATAAATACAAGGAAAAGAGTGAGCGACTTCTTTCACATCAGTGTATCTACGATTGGCTACACTGGTGACAATTGAACAGCTGATTGTTCATATTTTTTTTTTTTTCGAAAATGCCACGAAAGTCTGAAAAAATGAATTGTCTGAAATGAAAATCTGAAATGAAAAATGAATTGTTTTCACATTCTTTTATTTAATCTAACTTATATACATGTACTTGGTATACGAGCACAAGTACGCGAGGAAATTTCATATTGAAAACATTTCGGTTTTGAGTACAGTACTTGAATGTTTTACTTTTGTTTTCACTCGTAGTTGGTTGCTTACAATGATAGAGTGTATTTAAGTTAAATGTTTTTAAGTTATTAAAACTAAAAAAATATTTTTTTCGAGCTTAGGCTCTTTATTGATTCACTTAGAAACAAACTGATTTAACAAATTTTATAACTTAATAACGTAGCCTATTTCTACCTTCTCCTCCGTCGATGTTTTCCCTTTGGCTCGCCGTATCTCCATTGGTATTGTTGTTGTTGAGGTGTCTTATTTATTTGCTGCTATTGTTGTTGTTGTTGTTGTTGCGCTTCGTACTTGCTGCAGTCGTGAGACGTGATTTTATGCTCCCACGGATATGTTGCAGACATAGCGTCAGCATATTTTGTTGACGCATTTTATGAAATTATATGTTTTAAATGTTTTTGTTCTTAACTCCTCCCTCCTTAGACTCAAGCGTCCTCGTTTGAGGTAGTTGCCCTGTTGAAAATTTGATTTAGTCCTTCTATTGTAGAGTTTGAAAATTCCGGACCCTTTAGGGTAGAATTGTCCGGTGACGTCTTGTTGGTTTTTTATCTGTTGAAGTTTCTTTGAAACAATAATTTTCTTTAATATGACGACTATTAGAATGATTATCAGAACCGTAAGACTTAAGTTGGTGGCTAATGAAATTTCATTGCGTGTGTCTAGTTAGCTAATTTGTTCAGTGTTATTAATATTTAATTCTTTCATCATTTCCAAGGACAATATCTCTTCGATTTCTTTTGATTTGGAAACAGGTTGTAGGAGTGGCGTGTGGATGATAACTTCATTTGTTGAAAATGTTTTGTTGTTGACTTCTATGCTTGCGTTATGATATTTTATTATGAAACTTCCTTCTACCTGAATTGTTTCGGTATTTGTTTTTAGTGATCCATTGTACTGGTTGAGGAGCAAAAGTCCTGTTGCGATTTCTTCTACCTTGGGGATGTGTTGGTTGTTAACAATGGTGCAACTTGCGGGTCGGCTTCGTATTAGATTAGGTATGCATGAGGTGTTACTTATGTCTATTATATTGCCGAAGGGGCATATTGATAGTTTGTTATAAGTTTTACAGTAATTTTTTATCCCATAAACTTTATTATAACAATTTAAAATGTTTTCATATTCAATTTTATTAACAACATTGCCCTTTTTTACGGGTTTTATTTTCATTTTATGACACTGATGATAAGTAGTGGTAGGAATATTTATTATATAAATTAAAGTTGACTTATTACTAGCTATTTTTATTTCTGAAAATTCGAGGGCCTCTTCTATATTTATAAAAGAGGTATCTTCTTTTTCAATAAATATTTTTGTAATATTTACTTCTTCATTAGATAGTATGCAGGAGTTGACTACTCCTGCCTTATCCCAATTTAAGGCGTATTCTAAGTTAACAACTTCTTCTTTTATTATATCTAGTTGGTATTTAATTTTTAGTATAAATTCTTCTTTAATGACACTTTCATTTTCTATATTCTTTGAGATGTCATTTGTTAGTTTTGTCAATTTCTTAATTTGTTCAATTATTATTTTATTTATAATAAACTGTTTATTATTGTTTTCCTAAATATTGTTAATTTTTTCCTCAATAATATTGAAATCGGCATGATCAGGATTTCCTGCAATCCATTTCCATGTCGATCCTATAAAATCTAATTATCGTTTTACTTTTTTATTAGGTATTATTATATTGATATTATTTCTTATCTGTGATATGGTGTTAAAAAGGAAGGGGTATAAGGTGTGATTTTTCCTAAGTGTTTTGTTAATAATTATTTCTGTCTCGTCGATAAACGTTTGATATTTTTCGAATTCAATCACATGAACAATTTTAAACGTTCCTGTCTGTAATCTAGCCGTTCCTGTGTCTAATGTTGTCAGTTGTGAATTTGTGTAGTCCAGTATTTGTATGTCTGCATAGCATATAGTCTGTAAAAAGAAATGGTAATTTTTATTAGGAATTTTAATTCCGTATGTTACTTTTGTGTACTATTTTTCCTGACTCTGGTATTATTGTGGTATTCCTATTTTCCTTTATTATTTCTTCTTTAAATTTTGCTGATAATTTTGTCCCTAACCTCTTATTTTGTTTTATATAGATTACTTGTCCTGGCAAGTATTCTTTTATAGGGTGTTTCTTTTTGTTATGGTGTCTTAGGTCAATTTGTTGTTTTTCAGTAAGCTTTTTTATATTGTCTAGTGGCGTTTTTTCATAGTCTTGTCAAATAAATCTACCGGTTTCCTTCCTATGGTAGAATGGTAGAATGGAGTCGAATGAAATCGTTCGACCTACCCATTAACTTCGCTTTTATATGGGGGGGTGACGTAAACATTGATTCCTAGTTCATCTTTCATCATGAACATTATAGTTGCTGAATTTAAGGGTTTTTCGTTATCTATTATTACTGATTTCGGTACACCATAAAAAAATAACAAGTCTCTAAGGGTCTCATTATTCTTCTATTGATTTTCCTGGAATTATTTTTGTTTGGGCGTATTTCGTAAACTTGTCTAAGCTAGTCAATACTAATTTCTTGTCCGTCGAGTAAATATCTATATGTACCGTGTGTCCGGGATGATTAGGTATAGGTGTTTCGTTTATTTTAGGTTGGTTAGGGTGTCTTTCGTATTTATTCTGCTTACACGTAATTTCCATAGGTACAGGTGGTTTCGGTGGAAAGTATGGTCGATTATTGAATACAGAATGACCAAATTGTGGCTTTGGTTGGAATCTAGACAAGTTGTTACGTTAAAAGTTGTTATTACTGTACTGGAATCCATGTGGATTATTATTGTGTCCGGACTGAGGCATGTGCGTTAGTTCGGGAAAAAATCTGTTTCTAAACGTTGGCATGAGAGGATGGTTTTGATGGTTTAGTCTAAATTGTGGTAACGGATAATTAGGCTTCTTAAAGAGATTCGCCCTCTGCATTGAGCTCATTCTGTATGCCATGTTGTCCAGTTTTTGGTACAAGAGCAAAGCTTGAGGCAGTGTTGTTGGTTCACGAACACTTAAGAGCTTAGGGAGCTCGCCGTTAAGTCCCCTAATAAATGTATCTAATGCCTTGTTCCGATATGCATTAGTCATAGTGTGAAGAGATTCTTCACTTAGTTATAAGCAGGCGATCTTGTCTAATATTAAAGAAAGGTATTGGTAAACTAGTTGGTAAAATTCAGTTATTGTCTTGTTGTTTTGTCTCAGTGTAACCATTTCATGTTCGAGCGTACCTACGTCACGTTTATCTGAGTAGTGCATCATTAAGCACTTTTTGATTTTAGGCCAGTCTAACGGTGTTCTGTACGATTCTAAAGCTGTGTCAGCTTCGCCTATGATTTTATGTCTAACAGTGTGCAGGATAGCGTAGTACCTCAGTGTATCTCTTACATTGTCATAAGCCGTAAAAATTCTATCGACGGTTTTGCGCCAGGAGTTGAATTCTCCTGGTTGTCCAGAAATTCGCGTAGACTGTTCTGTCCAGTTCGTTTAAATTAATTGGATTAAATGATACCGTATGGTCGGTGTCATCGTGTTCTAAAAACGGGTTATTAAGATTTCGTATTGTCGATGTGATTAGTTCTGTAATCTGTCTCGTTAAGGTCTCGCTCAGTACGATCGGTGGGGAATCGGGGCGTGCACTAGGTGGGTGTTGATTAGGATTATTTCGCGGATTAGTGAACCTAAGTTGAGCTAATTTTTTGCTAAGTTGTTCTTCTGGAGTTTACATTATTATTTGAGTTTACTTTTAATTTTATATTTTTGGTTTCTAGATAAGTTTAGCTTAGTTTATATTTTTTGCTGTACCAGCTTAGATAAATTTTGGAATAAACGATCTCTTAGACTCAAAAATTTTAATTTACTTTCTTCATAAAAATTGATAATTTTTAAAAACTAATTATCTCTATAATTGTATCGGTATAATTATATCAACCTCCTTACTTCAAATAATTTTAATTAAATTTTCGTTCGAAGTGGTATAGTTTTTAAATAAACGTTCTCTTTAATCAAAAATTTTAAATTTACTAATTTTCAGAGTTGAATAATTTAAACAATTGTTTTGTTAAATTCAGATAATTTCACTTTCTTCACCAAATTTAAACAAATTTTACATAAACATTAACTTCGGATTTTTAAGTCGTTATATTCTATCTTGATTATTATTTTTACTTGGTATTAATTTAATTTTCCCAATTTGGAATTGTTATCACTTTACACAAAAATAATGCTTATAAACTTACAAAAAAATATGTTAAGACTATCCTTAATGTATCCTTCATTGCTCCAGCGGTGCTTGTCGATGAATTTTTGGGCAGGCGGCTGCTTATAAAAAGCTCCTTTTCCTAAGGTGTCCCGTCTACTTGGGGGCTTCGTTCATGCTACGTTTTTCAGCTTTCCGGCACTATCACTTTTAATGTTAGTTTCGCAGATTTCTCGATTTATCTCTGTGATTTATAATGCGTAACAGTGATACTTTTTTATTTTCTCACTTTTGTTCGCTTATCTCTTTTAGAGTTAATTTCACTGAATTTCGATTTTTATATTGTATCTGCGATTTATAATGCGTGAATTTAGCGATACTTTTTCTTTTCTCGCTTTTTATTCGCGATTATTGTACTATTAAGTGATTACGCTGGTCCCTGCTCGGGCGCCAGTTAAATCTTTTTAAGTTATTAAAACTAAAAAAATATTTTTTGCGAGCTTAGGCTCTTTATTGATTCACTTCGAAACTTAAACTAATTTAACAAATTTTATAACTTAATAAAGTAGCCTATTTCTAACTTCTCCTCCGCCGATGTTTTCCCTTTGGCTCGCCGTATCTGCATTGGTATTGTTGTTGTTGAGGTGTCTTATTTATTTGCTGCTATTGTTGTTGTTGTTGCACTTCGTATTTGCTGCAGTTGTGAGACGTGATTTTATCGTTGCTCCCACGGATATGTTGCAGACATAGCGTCAGCATATTTTGTTGACGCATTTTATGAAATTATATGTTTTAAATGTTTTTGTTCTTAACTTGTATACGTGTTTCAAGCAAATGTTTTGAAGAGGCGTTCGGATGTATTCATGCAGATTTCTAATACATATGTATCAGAGATCTGCATGATTGAATTCATTTGCTTCATTCATTTGTTTCAGTTCCTTTAAATGTTCCTGCAAGTTGAGGCAGACAAACAACAAGTTTGCGTCAATCAAGTCGCAGTAAAAATCAAGTCGCTAAATGTAGGAAACTTGAAATGTGGAAACTTGATATGTAGGAAACTTAAAATGTGGAAACTTAAAATGTAGGCAAAAAGCAATTATTTTGCCTTCTAATTGTTTATTTTCAAGTCTGTTTACGAAGTCCGTAGAATTAAGTTCGTGTCATCAGTACAAACTTAGTTTTTCGAGTTGAGAAAAATAGTCAATAAGTACGCGAACTGTCAAACTGTGCGGACACGAAATCTTTGCGTCCTAATAAAAAATTAAAAAAGACTTCTAAAAGATAACTTGTAAAATGTGTAAAAGTGTTTAATGATAAAGTGAACACAATAATTATTAACTATAAAAATATCAATTCTGAACAATTGATTTTTACACAAATATAAATAAAAAACTTAAATCTCCCTGACTGCTTGCTGCTGGCTGCTTTGCCCGAATCTGTGGAGTGCTGTCTCTGTTGCTGCTTGCTGGACTGGTGCCTACTGCTTTTTGTCCTGGAAACATCTGCTTGAGGCCGTGCTTATTTCCTGGTTTGCTGGAACTTGAATGCGTTCTAAATCGGTGTGAGTTGATTTTAAATTAAGAAAATAACTAGCAATTTGCAATTTTTTTTTTGCAATTGTTGTAATTTTGCGCCAGAACTGATTAACACAAGAGATAAGCGATCAGCTGTGAACTGTCAAACTATTACTGATACAGTGCTGCCACATAGTACAAATTAAAAACAGCCGCTGTACTTAATTTACGACAACGAAACGTATCGACTAATAGTCGTACAGTTGAGAAAATGCCTTGTGTTTGCCTAGCAAGGGTTGAACGTAATTTGCAAGATGATAAAAAAGTTAAATGTGTCACTTGTAATGAATATTTCCACTGCCACTGTGTGGGCATACAGAAAGTGGACCTTGAGTTCATGAAAAATAATAAACAGCATTACAAATGTGCAAAATGTCTATCGGCTCGTCGGGAATCGCTTGTCCACTCACCACCAATTAAGACAAGTGCGAACTCGTTAGATTCATGTTCTATTCCGACAGGCTCTACAGTGACTGCCAATGTTTCTGCGCCTGTAGTGAATGCATGCACTAAAAATGTCAGTGAGAAACCTACGACTTCGACGCTGCTTGCTCTTATTGAACAGAAGTTTGAGAAACAGAGCGAAAGGTTTGAACTACGCCTTTCAAAGCTTAGTGAGCAGATCACTTCTCAAATTAAAGATGGGCAGAGAGTTCTGGCTGAGTTACGTCAAAACGTTGCTGAAATACATAGCGGTCTACAGTCAGTTGCTAGTAGAGTAACACAACTAGAAGATATTGCTCTTGAGGTAGGCACGCTTAAAGCGGATATGAGCACTTTCCAAAGTGAGCTTAATGAATTAAGGGGGCTTGTTGAACAACAGTGTGCTGCTGCTGGAGAGGTTTCACCTGACAAAGTGGGTGAGGTTGGAAATTTAAAAAAGGAGGTGGATGAGTTAAAATCTCAACTCGCTAGACACGATAATACAGCCGTTGCCTGTGATTTGCGTCTGAATGGAGTTCCATTTTCTGAAGGCGAAAACCTGATGGATATATTAAATAATATCTGTGCCACCATAAATATAAAACTTCCTAACGTCAAGACTTTGTTCCGGCTCAATCAGAAAGCGACCTATCAAAATAACAACAAAGATTCAACTATTATAGCCAAATTCGAAACGCCTTTTGATAGAAACTTTGTCTTAAGCTCTGTTGCAAAATTTCGGCGTGAAAATAATGACTTGCTTCGCTTACAACATGCGGGTTTCCAGTCTAATAAACCCATTTATGTAAATGAAGGCTTGACGAGAGCGAACTCTGCTATTCTACAGCGTGCACTCCGATACAAAAAGCAACAATTGCTATCTGCCGCTTTTACTCGTCGAGGGATTACGCACATAAAACTACGGAGTAATGATAGCGCTACATCTATTGAGACACTGGCAAAATTGGAAGCAATTATTGAAAGTCTCAATACCGGCCATGATCCTGTTTATCCTGGTATAGCAAATAGAACTAATTATTTTCGTGACTTCACGAGTTAATATTATAACTTATAATAATTTTAATTTAATATCTTTATACGTTACAGCAGTGAAGAAAACTGCTTTAGTCATTACGCACGCGTTACTTTTTATTCTTTTTTCTAGACTCATTAATTATGTTGAGTTCTGAAATTATTCATTCCAAAGACAACAGCTATAATATGATAAGAATACTCTCTAAACAAAGATCTGGACTTAAAATTTGCCACCTAAATGCTCAAAGCTTAGTTAATAAAATAGATGAGTTGCGATACGTGTTTGAGGGATCTGGCGTGGATGCTGTTTGTGTAAGTGAAACATGGTTTAATAATGATTTGCCTGATGGATTGTTTGGTATGAATGGTTATAGAATATTTCGTGCAGACAGAGTTGGTCATGCAGGCGGTGTTGCAATCTATGTAAAAGAAAATGTTAAGTGTAAGATACTCTGCAAGTCATCACATGATAGTGTCATTGAATATGTTTTTGTTATGGTTTCAAATGGTGATAAAAGATTGCTTTTTGGGTGTATATATCGTCCAAACCGAAATGTTGATTTTTTACCATATTTGAGCACGCTGGAAAATATTGCACTTTCTTTCAATGAAATTATTTTAGCTGGCGATTTTAATAGTAATCAGCTCGTAGAAAACAGTCTCCTCCAAGATTTATAGTTTAGGTCTATTTCCTGTAAATTCTACAATTCCTACTCACTATACAAAAACAGCAAATACTGTCCTGGATTTATTCTTTGTAAGTGTTAGAACTAAAATCCTTCTCTATGATCAATTATCCGTGTCAAATTTTTCAAAGCACGACCTTATCTTTTTAGCTTATGACTTCAGACTCACCGAAACTGTTAACAGGTTCAGCTACAGAGACTTCAAAAACATAGACTATGCTCGACTTGAAAATTCTATATATAATATAAACTGGGAATTAATTTTCCATATGAACTCAGTTGATGATCAAGTTGAGTTTTTTCATGGCAATGTCAATAAATTATATAATGAGTTTGTCCCACTTAAGCATAAAGTAGCCAGTCATAAAAAACGACCTTGGTTCAACAGAACAATTGAAAAACATATTTTAGTGCGCAATAATGCGTTCAATCGATGGAAACGTTTCAAAACGCCAGCATTGTATGAAGAGTTTAAAATTCTCCGTTTGAGAGCAGTGAAAGCTGCAAAAAGGAATTACTATGGTGATAGGTTTGGCTCCATTGCCAACAGCAAGCAGAAGTGGCGTGAGATAAGAAATATTGGTCTGAGTCAAAAAACTATAGGCTTCTGTGATAATGTGGACGTTGATGATATAAATAAACAATTTGTTGATATTCCAATGCCTTCGATTAGTCATAACGTTTATAATGACATCAACAATTCTTTTAACATCGAATCTAGCTTCAGTTTCTCATGTGTCCGTCAGGAGGATGTTCTTAGAAGTATCTCATCCATCAAATCGAACGCGATCGGGTTTGATGAAATAAATCCAATTTTTCTAAAAATCTTGCTACCGAAAGTACTTCCTTACATAACTCATATGGAAACACATACCGAAAGAATGGAAGAAAGCTAAAATTATACCAGTACCTAAAAGTAATAATGAGCACCGCCCAATAGCAATCCTGTCTTTTTTTATCCATAGCGTTAGAACTGTTAATAAGTCAGCAAATTAACTTTCACCTGCACAGAAATGGCCTTATAACTGATAGACAATCGGGCTTCAGGGCCAAACATAGCTGCGTTACCGCCCTCATTGATGTATCTGAAGACTTGCGTTCTGGTTTAGATAATAATGAAGTCGGGTTCTTGGTTCTCTTGGACCACTCAAAGGCTTTCGACACAGTCGACCACGATATTTTGAAGACCAAACTTTTTAAAATATTCAATTTCACATCATCTGCTGTTAATCTAATTGCGTCATATCTATCAGAAAGATCGCAAATAATATGACATCATCATTTCTTCGCACTAAAAGGGGTGTTCCTCAAGGATCTGTTTTGGGTCCACTTTTTTTCTCTTTATATATAAACGACCTACCTAGTGTTGTAGAAAATTGCAAAATCCATATATATGCAGATGATGTTCAGGTATATTTAAACTGTAAACGTGAGAACTTCAATGACTGCACAAATTATTTAAATGGTATTCTCTCTAAAATTGGTGATTGGGCACTCAAAAATGGTCTGAGTCTGAATCCTAAAAAGTACAAGTGTCTAGTGATTGCAAAGAAAGTTATCGACATTTCTACAGCTCCTCACCTTGCATTAAATGGTGGCAATATTGAATATGTTGACACAGCGAAAAATTTGGGAGTAATCTTCAATAGGACGCTGACATGGAATAACCACATAAGTATTACTGCTGGGAAGGTCTACGGCATGCTTCGCGTCCTTTGGACAACTCAATACTTTACACCTCTTCATATACGTATGCTACTTGCAAAAACATATCTCGTCCCAGTAATGCTATACGGCTGTGAAATTTTTGCTAACTGTGATAGTTTAAGTAAAACTAAACTAAACGTACTTTTTAATAATATTGCTCGTTATGTGTTTGGGTTGAAAAGAAATGACCATGTTTCAGAATACGCAAAAAAGATCCATGGCTTCACTTTTGAAAACTTGCTGAACTATCGCACTCTTATATTGTTGCATAAGATTATCTGTAACGCTGTTCCACGATATTTGTGTTCTAGAATAAAATTTTCTCGGTCCACTCGAACTAACATGATTAACTGTATACGAGTTTCTTGTTTAACTTCGGAAAGGCAGTTTTTTGTACACTCTGTTCGTCTTTGGAATGCACTTCCTAATAGTTTAAGATCGTGTAGTAACGCTGTGCAATTCAAAACAAAATTAGCTTTACTCTTTTCTTCGCTGTAATAGTTTAATAGTTTAATAGTTAAATGGTTGCTATATATATATATATTTTTTTTAATGTTAAATTTGAAATGTTAAATTCTATTTTACTTAAATTTCTTTATTTATATTAAATTTTTTTTTTTTAAATTATAATTATAAATTTTAATTGTTATCATAAGTCATATACCAAATCGATGCTTTATGCTATATACTGCCGGTACTGCTTATAAGGTTTTTAAACTTTGTTGTACCGGTTTTTCGAAAGAATTAAAATAAATAAATAAAATAAATAAATAAATAAAACAGTTGTACTTCAAAACATTGGATTAAAGTTTATGTTGGATGTGGTTTTATTATTTTGCTGTATATTGTTTTTGGAGAAATTTTTTTTTTTGTTGTTATTAGACTTTAGAGTTGCGCGTGTAGTGGGATACGTGAGCATTGTGTTATATGAAGCGTTTTCAGCTGTGGTGTGGAGTTGTTTTCATTATGGTGGTGTGCACCACAAAGCGTTAGAAAAAATTTTTAACATACCACCTTGTTCAAAATGAAAGGTTCATTCACACTGTTAACCGGACTTAATTGTCCGATTCGAAAATTTTTTGTAGGTTGCCAAAAGTGTTTATGACAAGGCTGCCAAATATCAGTGTCTTCGTTGACATTTGGTAAAGTAACAGTGTTTTGTTTACAACAACTTTTTTCGTGTCTTCGATTTTTACGATGGAAGAAAAAATTGAGCAACGAGTTTGTATCAAATTTTGTGTGAAAAATGGTTTCAACTGCGAAGATACGCGTAAAATGTTGGTGAAATGTTACCGTGACTCTGCTCTATAGTAGTAGGCCATCGTGTTCGACTACCAAAGAAAACGTTGAAAAAATCAAAGAAATGTTGGTCAAAAATCGCAAATTGACGATTAGAGATAGCAGAGGACGTGAGCATTTCAATTGAATCCGTTCAGAACATTTTGAAGAATGAATTGGACTTAAGACGTGTCGCTGCGAAGTTGGTACCGAAAGAACTCAATTTCATTCAAAAAAAGAGACCGAGTTGCTAATGCGAAAAACATGCTGGAAATGATCGAAAACGACGAATCATTCATCGAATCCAACATTACTGGTGATGAGACATGGGTATACGAGTATGACACGCAAACCAGGCATCAGGCGAGTGAAGCAGGCTGAATTTTTTCTTCCATCGTAAAAATCGAAGACACGAAAAAAGTTGTTGTAAACAAAACACTGTCACTTTACCAAATGTCAACGAGAGACGCTGATATTTGGCAGCCTTGTCAGACACATGTGGCAACCTACTAAAAAAAAAAATGTTCGAATCGGATTGTTAAGTCCGGTTCACAGTGTGAATGAATCTTTCTTTTTGCACAAGGTGGTATCACTTATTCCTCCATCTGACACAAAAAATTTTTTCCATTGAATTAATTTTTCTGTTCGGCCGTCACCTCTCTGCAGACAATGGCAAACCTCAGAGAGTAAAAACTGCCATGAAAAGCTTCTTGAGAACATAAGCCGTTCGGAGTCGGCGTAAAACATGTAGGTCCAGTTCTCGGTCATTTGTGTGCAAACATTTCACATCACACACAACACAATTGATCATAAGAAGCTCGGTCAAAGTCCTTTCAAGGGCTGAGATGGCCATTTCGGTCGGTCGGTATCACTTACTTTAAGGTAATCTAAGCCAATTAAGATATCAATAAAGTTATGAGTTATGTTGTGAATAATAGAAAGAAATCTTCATGCAGCTTATGTTTAAATTTGTTACTTTCGACAAGGTACAATAAATTCAACAAAAATATTATTTTACATTTTGATCTGGTCCTAAGTAAAGTGCCGAATATTTTATTTTAAAAGACGATATTTATTTTAAACTTCATATATATTTCATGTATAATGTAAGGCGCGCCTCTGCTTTGCGCGCGCCCTCTCCAATCGGATACACCAAGTGCGGTTAGGGCTTCCTCAGCCTGGTCCATCCATCGGAGACAAGGTCTCCCTCGTCGTCGTTAACCAGCGACCCTCGCCTCGAGCACCTTTTTCGCTGGAGTTTTGTCGTCCATACGATGGATATGACCCAGCCAGCGTAGTCGCTGCACAGTTATACGCCGAACTACGTCAATGTCTCCGTAGAGCTCATACAGCTCGTGGTTCATTCGGATGCGATAGTCATCGCCGACTCGAACAGGACAGAAGATTTTGCGAAGAACTTTTCTCTCGAACACCCCCAGAGCGGCTGCGTCAGTTTACGAAACTACCCATGCCTCAGTGCCATAAAGCAGCACAGGTAGAACGAGCGTCTTGTAGAGTGTTAGTTTTGTCGATCGAGAGAGGGCTCTGGAACTTAGTTGCTTACTGAGCCCGTAGTAGCACCTATTAGCAATTATTGTTCTTCTCTTTATCTCCAGGCTGATTTCGATGTTGGTGTTAATGGCGGTGCCAAGGTAAACGAACTCCTTGACTACTTCAAAGTTATAGCTGCCGGATGAAACATGGGAGTCTAAACGCCGCGCTCTCTTGTTTGTAGACAGCATATACTTTATTTTACCCTCATTTATCGTTTAACCCACTTTGGCTGATTCTTTTTCGATAGCGGCGAAAGCAGCGGTAACATCTCTCTTGGTTCTGCCAACAATATCAATATCATCAGCGTACGCAAGGAGCTGGACATCTTAATAGAAAATGGTGCCATTACGATGCACACCGGCCTTTCGTACGATCCCCTCCATGATGATGTTAAAGAGATCGCAAGACAGTGGATCGCCTTGCCTGAAACCTCTCTCGGTATTGAAAGTTTCGGAGAGGTCATTTCCTACCTTGACGGAGCTGCGTGTGTTGCTCAACGTCATTCTGCAAAGTCTAATCAACTTTGCAGGTATACCGAACTCAGACATTGTTGCGTATAGGCAATCCCTTCTCGGGCTATCGAACGCAGCTTTAAAATCGACAAAGAGATGGTGTGTGTCAATTTGATTTTCGTGGGTTTTCTCCAGGATTTGTCGTACCGTGAAAATCTGGTCTATGGTGGACCTACCAGGTCGAAAGCCACTCTGATAAGGTATTTAGTATTTAGTATTTAGTATTTTATTTATTTATTTAATTTTATGCTAACAAGAACTTAATCTTATAAATAAGCATAAAAGCTAAGTTGAAAGTTACATTAGTACTGATTTGAACAGATTACTATTTATCTAAAATTAAAGCATGGATACGGTATTTTAATAAATAAAAATAAAATAAAAAAAAAAAAAAAGATGTCATTACTTGAATTTAAATAAAATGGTTGATTAACATTTTTATAGCTGGCAAACATTTTTATAATTATTGAACAAAAGATTTACACATTAGAACGAGAAATCACAATTAGATGTTGAATGTCACAATTACTGCAAGTAACTGAAAATAGCTTTTTTAAATTGCGTTGCATTGCTAATACACTGAACGTTATTGGGAAGCGAGTTCCAAAGACGGATCGCATTAACATAAAATTGATGCTCAGACATAAAGCAGGCGAATTTTGGTTGTAACAAACTGTTACCTCGGTTAGACCTCAAAAATGTTAGCTTTTCGAATAAATAAGGGGGTTCTTTGGTATTAATGATTTTGTGAAGTGCTACTAGTGTTCTCAAGCTCAGCAGATTATCGAATGTAAGACTAAAAATTTGTTTTGCATGCTGCGATACGTGATCGGTACGCTTAAGCCCAAATAGGTAACGAGCAATATTATTGTACGCTACATTCATTTTTCGCTTGCTTGCAGCATCACAGTATGAATATATTTCACACCCATACAAGAGGGTGGGCACAAGATATGCCTTTGCCAGAAGCATTCTAATCCTTTGCGGAGTAAAACTTTGAGTTGCCCATAAGTTACGGAGCATCCCGTAAACTTTTCCTACCGTGGCATTTACATGATTGGACCATGTAAGCGTGCTATTGAAGATGATGCCCAGGTTTTTTGTAGAAGTCACAATCTCGATATATGAATCATTTAGAACAATTTTCGGAATACCAGAGATATTGGTGGCTTTCCTGCTGACTAAAAGGCATTTTGACTTATTTGGGTTTAAACAAAGACCATTAGCATGAGCCCAATTGTAAACTCGCTTAAGGTCAAGGTTCAAGCTGTCAACGCAGCTGTTAATATGATTTAATGGGCAACTTATATAAAGCTGAACATCGTCTGCGTACATGTGCACATGACAAGATTTTAAAATATTTGGCAGGTCGTTAACATACATGGAAAACAAAAGTGGTCCCAAAATGGAGCCTTGAGGAACCCCGCGGACAACTGGTAAGAATTCTGAGAAAATATTTCCAATATTTACAGATTGCGATCTCCCGGACAGATACGTCGACAGAAAACGAGTGGCAGTCGATGAAAATTTAAACATATTTGACAGTTTAGCGCAAAGAATGTGGTGGTCGACGGTGTCGAATGCTTTAGAGTGGTCAAGTAATACCAAGAAAGTAATCTCGTTGCGATCAAGCTTTGTTCGAATCTCGTCGGACACATCAAGCAATGCAGTAACACAGCTTCGTTTAGGTCTGAACCCGGATTGTCTATCTGAAAGTAATGCATTTCTCAAAAGATGTTGATTAATTTGCTAGTGAATTAAGGATTCGAATACTTTAGATAAAAATGGCAAAATGGCAATTGGTCGGTAGTCGTTGCAAGTTTTTGGAATAGGGATTATTTTGGCTTTTTTCCAGCTTGTTGGAAACAAAGATGACATTATAATTGTATTGAAATGATGTGTAACGAAAGGAAGGAGTTTTGGCATAAATGCTTTTATAAATTTCGGATGCATCTTATCCAAACCAACAGCATTGGATTTTACTTTTAAACAGCACTGATAAACTGCATCTTGGGTGACACTGTTAAAACTAAAGCATGCACCTTGGCCTTGTTGAACTTCCGATAAATTGATTGGATTTGTTGTTTGCTTTGGCAAAGAAATATCAATAAATTTTTTGTTCAGACTATTTACATCGACGTCTACACCTGCTTGAGCAACAAGCCTGCCTACCCCAATTTGCTTTATTACCTTCCAGGTCTGATTTCCACCAATGGCCGAGTTATATTTGTACTCATAGTGTGATAGTTTAGCATTATTACAAGCCTTAACGACATTTTTCCTGCATTCCTTAAATATTCGGAGTAACTCTGGTGTTTTAAACATTTTCCAGCGTTTATAAGCTTTGTTTCGTTTCAAAATTAAATTTTTAATCATGTCTGTAAACCAAGGTGGTTGATCATGCTTGATGATTTTAGTTTTGATGGGGACGTATTTATCAAAAAGGAAGCTTATATTATTCTCTAAGAACGCCAATTGATCATCAACTGATGGCATGTAGTAAACTCTGGACCAGTCAATTAGGTCTAAATCAATACTTAGAGCATTATGATCAATGTTCTTAAAGTCCCTGTATGTTATTTTTTGTTCAGGGGTCTTGAAACTAAAATCATAGCAGAGAAAAATTAGGTCATGTTTAGAAAAAGCTGGGGCTGATAGCTGGTCATAAAGCAACACTTTGGAAGAATCACCGACGAAAATAAGATCTAGTAGAGTATTAACTTACTTACTTACTTAGGTGGCCGTGACAACCCGTGTCCGGATTTCGACCGACCTCATCAGCTCTCGCCAGGCGCCTCTGCTTTGCGCGCGCCTTCTCCAATCGGATACACCAAGTGCGGTTAGGGCTTCCTCAGCCTGGTCCATCCATCGGAGGCATGGTCTCCCTCGTCGTCGTTGACCAGCGACCCTCGCTTCGAGCACCTTTTTCGCTGGAGCTTCGTCGTCCATACGATGGACATGACCCAGCCAGCGTAATCGCTGCACAGTTATACGCCGAACTACGTCAATGTCTCCGTAGAGCTCATACAGCTCGTGGTTCATTCGGATGCGATAGTCATCGCCGACTCGAACAGGACCGAAGATTTTGCGAAGAACTTTTCTCTCAAACACCCCCAGAGCGGCTGCGTCAGTTTGCGAAACTACCCATGCCTCAGCGCCATAAAGCAGCACAGGTAGAACGAGCGTCTTGTAGAGTGTTAGTTTTGTCGATCGAGAGAGGGCTCTGGAACTTAGTTGCTTACTGAGCCCGTAGTAGCACCTATTAGCAATTATTGTTCTTCGCTTTATCTCCAGGCTGATTTCGTTGTTAGTATTAATGGCGGTGCCAAGGTATACAAACTCCTTGACTACTTCAAAGTTATAGCTGCCGGATGAAACGTGGGAGTCTAAACGCCGAGCTCCCTTGTTTGTAGACAGCATATACTTTGTTTTACCCTCATTTATCGTCAAACCCACTTTGGCTGATTCCTTTTCGATAGCGGCGAAAGCAGCGGTAACATCTCTCTTGGTTCTGCCAACAATATCAATATCATCAGCGTAAGCAAGGAGCTGGACACCTTTATAGAAAATGGTGCCATTACGATGCACACCGGCCTTTCGTACGATCCCCTCCATGATGATGTTGAAGAGATCGCAAGACAGTGGATCGCCTTGCCTGAAACCTCTTTCGGTATTGAAGGTTTCGGAGAGGTCATTTCCTACCTTGACGGAGCTGCGTGTGTTGCTCAACGTCATTCTGCAAAGCCTAATCAACTTTGCAGGTATACCGAACTCAGACATTGTTGCGTATAGGCAATCCCTTCTCGGGCTATCGAACGCAGCTTTAAAGTCGACAAAGAGATGGTGTGTGTCAATTTGATTTTCGTGGGTTTTCTCCAGGATTTGTCGTAGCGTGAAAATCTGGTCTATGGTGGACTTACCAGGTCGAAAGCCACACTGATAAGGTCCAATCAGTGTTTTTGCTGAAAGGCGCCTCTCTTCCTTCCTCTTTTCGCGGTAGTTTTCTCGCATGGCTCGCGTTGCAGCTGACTGCAGCGTTTTTCTGTATGCGGCGTTTTTTAATGCTGTCGCGATGCGACACTCCTGATCGTACCATTGGTTCCGAGGTTGCGGGCGCCGGAAACCAATGACTTCTTCAGCGGCAGCGTGCATGGAGTGGGATATATGCGCCCAAAGTCCGCCGTCGTCGCCGGGTCCAGAGGTTGGTTGGTTGCGGTTAGCCGAGAGTTGAGCGGAGTAGGCTTCGGCAGTCCGTTGTAATTGCAGCTTAGCGACATCTAGCTTTCGTTGCATTCCTGTGCGTATGTTCTTCGCATTGCATAATCGCATGCGGATCTTGGCTGCAACAAGATAGTGGTCGGAGTCAATGTTGACCCCCCGATATGTACACACATCTAGAACACTAGAGGCATGCCTTCCATCGATTACAATGGATCCCGTTGTTCGTGGAAGTCTCGTGAAGAATGAACTGACCGACAGTCAGATGACTTCCCTTCCGACTTTCGCATTAAAATCGCCAAGGACTATTTTCACGTCATGGACCGGAAGGTGGTCATATACGTCAAGACTAGCGTAGAAAGCGTCCTTGACGGCTTCGTCCTTTTCCTCCGTCGGGGCGTGCGCGCAAATAAGGCTAATGTAGAAAAATTTTGCCTTGATGCGGATCGTGGCCAATCTTTCGTTCACAGGTGTGAACCGGGAACAAAGTGGTGTAGTTTCAGGCTAACAACGAATCCACATGCGAATTCGCGCTTCTCCACATGGCAGCTGTAGTAGATATCGCAGTGTGCTTGTTTAGAGCAGTCTTGCCCTTTCCATCGCATTTCCTGGATGGCGGTGATGTCAGATTTTATTGTTTTGAGGGCTTCCGCCAGTTGGATAATGACACCTTCCCTATAAAGGGTCCGGACATTCCAGGTGCATATCCGTAAATCATTGTCCGTTTTTCGTTTGCGGTGGTCGTCAACGTAATTGGGGTTCTTATCCGAGGCTGGTTTAGTTTTCATTGGGCAGTAGTAATGTGGCGGGACCCAAACCCTGCGCACATTCCATGTTTAAGGTCTATGGATCGAAATGAAATATGAATTAAACGCACAAGCTTCCAGCAGCTTTTACGAATATAAACCGGTTTATCGCTCCAACTAAAGAAGGCGAGAGCAATGTCTTTCTGATATCATAATAAACAAGGATGCTTTCTTTCGTCTCGTCTTTAAATGCTGAATCGTTCGTGATTTCAGCAGCAACAACATAAGAAAGCTACTGAACAAAAATGTGATTTTTTTTTTTCTTCTCAAATTTTGCTATTTTGTGACTGTGCGGCCATTCCACAAAAATGTCAACCACGAGATAAAAAACTAAGTCAAATTTATCTTGGGATAGAAATAGTTTTTCATTATTAAAAATATAAGGGTACAAGCTTTAAGCATAATAAAATGCACTTTTAAATTTAAAAAATTTTTTTCCCAAAAATTCTGAAAGTTGTATGAAAAATTCATTGAATTTGCTGCCCTGCAAGTAAAAGACAATAAGCTGATAAGTGAACTGCTTTTGACTTAAAAAAACGACAAATGTTTTGTATATAAAAAACTTTTAGTAAGAATGAATAAAAAAAAACACGCAGTTATTTGTTAGTTTGCTTAAGGGTCCCACCCATGATAGCAATCTTGAATAGAAGGAATATTTAAAAGGTATTTGCCATGTACCACCCATAACGTCTCACCCCTGACAATATTTTTTTTTTAATAAAAAAAAACTTTTCAATATAATTTAAAATAAATAAATTTCTTTCAAAACTTTTCAATTAAATACATTTTTTTTCGAACATATGTTAGAACTCATGGAAATTTAATCATCTTTGAGTGAATCTCTTAAATTACATTTTGTGCGGTCACACCCGTAACATTATAAAAAAGGACCATAACTTTTTTATAATAGTGAAAACAAAAATTTTTGTGAAATAAATATTGTACATGCAATGGTATATTTCTGTAAGTTCATCAAAATGCTTCAAATTAATTTTAATAAACAAATTATTCACACTTAGTGTTCAATTGTCCCAACCTTAACATATGGAATGGCCGTGTTAGACGTAATTCTACGTCAGAAGATTTTGATATACATATGTATGCTTTTATATAATTAATTTTTTTTTAATTTTATAGTTGAAACATTACCGCTAATTTCATAGCGTGGGAGTTCTTGTATCATGAGAGTATAACTTTTACAACAAATCACTTAAATTACCTCGAATGTGTCAATTATATGACTTTCTAAAATTTATAATATAAAACCATTTTTAAAAATGTTTGGTGATATTTTTTCCCCATATGTAGTCTTAACATCCCTCCTCCGCGTTTTTCCATCGCATTATCCCTACGTATCACTGATATAAAGCGTATCATTAAATTTGAAATACTCTATCTTCTCCACTGTCCAATCGCAACCTTCATTTCCTTACTTCAGATGCCCCATATGCAAATGAACAAAAGCACAACGCATCTACATACATAAAACAGCAAATTCAACTAGGAAAGCACTGTAACTCGAATAATATTGACACTAGGGTACTGCAATTTAGTGTAGGGGTGGGCACAGTAAATTACGATTAAGAAAATGGGAGTTATTCGAAAAATGGGCGTGGCCATAATAGAAAAAGAGGGTATCTCGGATAATATTGATAATCATAGGGGTAGGCAATATTATCACAAATTACGGTCAATAAAGTGGGTGGTATTCGACAATTGGGCGTGGCAATATCAGAAAAACATTGTATCTCGAATAATATTGACACTAGGGCACTGAAATTTATTGTAGTACAGGGGAAGGCAGAATTATTAAAAATTATGGTCAATAAAGTAGGCGTTATTCGACAAAAGGGTGTGGCAATACTAGAAAACACTATCTCAGTTAATATTGATGCTGGGGTGCTGAAATTAAGTTCAGGAGTAGGCACAATTATTATAAATAACGGTCAAAAAAGTGGGCGCTTATTCAACAAAGGGGCGGGGAAATATCAGAAAACACTGTCTCGAATAATACTGACACTAGGGTTATAAAATTCGTTACAAGAATGGGTATAATTATTTCAAAACACGTGATATCTAATTTAAATTTAAGAGACAGATATTTGAAATAACCAACAAACTTTCATAATTTAATAGAACAAATTTTTTAAGAACAATTGTATTTATGTAGTTTATACACTTTTTTCGAAAATTTATCACATTCTCTAAAAAGGAAGAAATAAAAACTTTTTAAAAACCGACTACAAAATCACTACAAAGTAAAAAATAATTTTAAAAAATAAATTTTCCTTTTAATTTCTTGGTCTCACTTGATAATTTATTTAAGCATATTATTACATTGGAAAACTTATTTTAATATTTTTCTAACTCGTTCTATTATCATAAATATATTAATTTATTCATGAATACAAAAACTTTGAAGTTGGCGCTTCTGATTACAAGTCTGATTATAATAGCGCCGCCCTTAAAAGCTTTTATATTTATTAAGAAATTAATATATTTATGATAACAAAAAAAATTAGAAAAAAATTAAAGTAATACGTTTTATAATGTAATAATATGTTTAAATAAATTATCAAATATGACCATGAAATTAAAATGAAAAGTTATTTTAAAAATATTTTTTACTTTGTAGTGATTTTGTAGTCGGTTTTTTTTAAGTTTTTTCTACCAACTTAAGTCTAGGATTCGTTTTTCAGAAGCAAGCCGTTATATGTAGGGTAGAAACAAATCAAGTTTCTACAAGTCAAGTCGAAATTTGATTTTTTTGAAGTAGCTTGATTTTCAAGCTACTTGTTGCAGATCTCTGATATGTATATCAAAAACTTCTCACGGCAACAAAATTGCAAAATTTTTGTTCAATAGCTTGCTTATGTTGATGCTGCTGAAATCACGAACGATTCAGAGCGGAAGAGCATTTAAGGACGAGACTTCCTTGTTTATTATGAGATGAAAAAGGCATTGCTCTTGTCTTCTATATTTGGAGCGATAAACCGGTTTATATTCATAAAAGCTGCTGGGAAAAATGTCACTCTCAAACTTTTAGATTTTTATTTGGAACCTCTCCATTGTAGATCACTCAACAGTTCAAGCGATAAACCAGTTTATGTGAGTAGAAGTGGCTCCAAAAATGTCATTCTCAAGCTGTTGTTTTTTAAGTTAAATTAAGTGCCTATTGCGGCCGTGCCGTAGTGGGTAGAGTGTGTGACTCTTACGCCAGAGAACCCAGGTTCGAGTCCTCCATCCGACACAGAAAGTTTTTTCAATTGAATTAATTTTTCTGTTCGGCCGTCACCTCTCTGCAGACAATGGCAAACCTCAGAGAGTAAAAACTGCCATGAAAAGCTTCTTGAGAACATAAGCCGTTCGGAGTCGGTGTAAAACATGTAGGTCCAGTTCTCGATCATTTGTGTGCAAACATTTCACATCACACACAATACAATTGATCACAAGAAGCTCGGTCAAAGTTTTTTCAAGGTCTGAAATGGCCATATCGTTTTTTTTTTTTTAAGTGCTTATTGTACCATCATGATACCCCTTATGATTTTGTAAATCAATACTTTTTGTGACTTAAATTACTTTTATTTAATTGTCTTTATTTTTTAGCTATAAAATGTTTTTTTTAACGCAATAATGTCGAAATCGTCTCAAGTCGACTCTAACCTCCACGTGGTTTTCCCTGGGCAACGGCAAACTGGCATCCGTCAGTTTGACGGCTAATTTGAGCGGCGCGTCGCTCCATAGACCTTAAACATGGAATGTGCCCAGGGTTTGGGTCCCGCCACATTACTACTGCCCAATGAAAACTAAACCAGCCTCGGATAAGAACCCCAAACGACCACCGCAAACGAAAAACGGACAATGATTTACGGATATGCACCTGGAATGTCCGAACCCTTTATAGGGAAGGTGCCATTATCCAACTGGCGGAAGCCCTCAAAACAATAAAATCTGACATCACCGCCATCCAGGAAATGCGATGGAAAGGGCAAGGCTGCTCTAAACAAACACACTGCGATATCTACTACAGCTGCCATGCAGAGAAGCGCGAATTCGGATGTGGATTCGTCGTGAGCCGGAAACTACGCCACCTTGTTTCCCGGTTCACACCTGTGATCGAAAGATTGCCCACGATTCGCAAGAAAAGAGAGCAGGAAAAGCGTGAGCGTGAGGAACGAGAGGTATACCAGGGCAAGAAGGATGCACGAAAATTCTATTAAACAGGTTCAGCGTCTAACCCAAGGTTTCAAGCCCGGAGCATCCACTTGTAGAGACGAAAATGGAGATCTGAATACGAATACACAGTGTGTGCTGAGATTGTGGAGACGGCACTTCTCTAATTTACTTACTGGCGACGATTCCACCAATGCCGCCCATGGAGAGCACAGTTCGGTGCCACCAATCAACGATGACGGAGTGGAAGTATCACCACCTAGCCATGACAATAAAGCAGCGGGTGCTGACGGCCTGTCAGCTGAATTGTTTAAAACCGGCGGCGATGAATTGATAAGGCGCATGCATCAACTCATCAGCAAAATATGGCTAGCTGAAAGCATGCCCGACGATTGGAACCTCAGCGTACTGTGTCCTAGATTTAAGAAAGGAGACCCAACAATCTGCGCAAGTTATAGAGGTATCAGCCTTATTTCCATCGCATATAGGGTTCTCTCAAGCGTACTGTGTAAAAAATTAAAACCGATTACAAAAACACTGATTGGACCTTATCAGTGTGGCTTTCGACCTGGTAAGTCCACCACAGACCAGATTTTCACGCTACGACAAATCCTGGAGAAAACCCACGAAAATTAAATTGACACACACCATCTCTTTGTCGATTTTAAAGCTGCGTTCGATAGCCCGAGAAGGGATTCCCTATACGCAACAATGTCTGAGTTCGGTGTACCTGCAAAGCTGATTAGACTTTGCAGAATGACGTTGAGCAACACACGCAGCTCCGTCAAGGTAGGAAATGACCTCTCCGAAACCTTCAATACCAAAAGAGGTTTCAGGCAAGGCGATCGATCCACTGTCTTGCGATCTCTTCAACATCATCATGGAGGGAATCGTACGAAAGGCCGGTGTGCATCGTAATGGCACCATTTTCTATAAAGGTGTCCAGCTGCTTGCGTACGCTGATGATATTGATATTGTTGGCAGAACCAAGAGAGATGTTACCGCTGCTTTCGCCGCTATCGAAAAGGAATCAGCCAAAGTGGGTTTGACGATAAATGAGGGTAAAATAAAGTATATGCTGTCTACAAACAAGGGAGCGCAGCGTTTAGACTCCCACGATTCATCTGGCAGCTATAACTTTGAAGTAGTCAAGGAGTTCGTATACCTTGGCTTCGCCATTAATACCAACAACGAAATCAGCCTGGAGATAAAGAGAAGAACAATAACTGCTAATAGGTGCTACTACGGGCTCATTAAGCAACTAAGTTCCAGAGCCCTCTCTCGATCGACAAAACTAACACTCTACAAGACGCTCGTTCTACCTGTGCTGCTTTATGGCGCTGAGGCATGGGTAGTTTCGCAAACTGACGCAGCCGCTCTGGGGGTGTTCGAGAGAAAAGTTCTTCGCAAAATCTTAGGTCCTGTTCCATCCGAGTCGGCGATGACTACCGCATTCGAATGAACCAAGAGCTGTATGAGCTCTACGAAGGCATTGACGTAGTTCGGCGTATAACTGTGCAGTGACTACGCTGGCTGGGTCATGTCCATCGTATGGACGACGAAGCTCCAGCGAAAAAGGTCCATAAATGACCATCGGGGCGAGGGTCGCTGGTCAACGACGATGAGGGAGACTATGCCTCCCATGGATGGACCAGGCTGAGGAAACCCTCACCACACTTTGTGTATCCGATTGGAGAAGGCGCGCGCAAAGCAGAGGCGCCTGGCGAGAACTGATGAGGTCGGCCGAAACCCGGACACGGGTTGTTACGACCACCTAAGTGAGTAAGTAATGTAATTCAGCTGGTAAGACGAAGCTCCAGTGAAAAAGGTCCATAAAGGACCATCGGGGCGAGGGCCGCTGGTCAATGACGACGAGGGAGACCATGCCTCCGATGGATGAACCAGGGTGAGGAAGCCCTTACCGCACTTGGTGTATCCGATTGGAGAAGGCGCGCGCAAAGCAGAGGCGCCTGGCGAGAGCTGATGAGGTCGGCCGAAACCCGGACACGGGTTGTTGCGACCACCTAAGTAAGTAAGTAATGTAATTCAGCTGGTAAGGCATCATCCCAATTAAATTTTAATTGCCAAAGTTCCTGAGCAAACATCGTCGCAGTTACTATCACTGGAGCAACGATTCCCAATGGATCAAACAGCCTAGCTAAAACAGATGTGATCGCTCGTTCTGTGATTACCTTTACTGGATCCAGTCTTACTTTAAAACAAAATTTATCAGTTTTTGGTAGCCATAGTAATCCTAGTGTCTTGATTGAATCGTTGTTAGTATTGTTGAAATCTAATTTTACTTCCTGGTCATCTTGAGGAATGTTCTGAAGGAGATTTGGATGATTTGTACACCATTTGCGCAAATTGAAGCCATGCCTTTTCAAGATGTGTATGACCTGTTGTTGTGATTCGATAGCTATTGTCAAACTGTCTGATCCACCAAGCCCATCATCAACGTAGAAATTGTTGTGCAAAATCTGAGATCCTAGTGGAAAACTATTAACATATTCGTTTGCTATGCTTTGCAAGCATTTTGTGGCAAGATATGGTGCTGCTCGAGTTCCATAGGTAACCGTGTTGAGTTGGTAATAGCCCTCCACATAATGATTTGGTATTGCTGATCTTCTGGATGTATTAAAATTTGTCTATACATTTTTGCAATGTCCGTAGTAAAAACAAAGCGTGGCCAACGAAAGCGAAAGGAGAATAATTCACTTTGGACTGTTGGACCTATGTACATTAAATCATTTAAGGAGTAGCCAGACGTAGTTTTGGCTGATGCGTCAAATACCACTCGTAGTTTGGTTGTTGTGCTGTCTGGCTTTAGTACACAATGATGAGGGATGAAATAATTAGGCGCCAGTACAGAATCAAGATAAAATTCCTTCATATGCTCCAATCGCTTGTACTCTTCCATGAATTGGACATACTGATTTTGAACCATATCATTTTTGAGAAGTCGAAATTCTAGACTTAAAAATCTATTGTAAGCCATTTCTTAAATTAAGATAAGCCCTTTAAATTTGATTCTACTTCATCCAGTGATAAATTTATATCACTGGTGTCTTGACCACCAACAGCACAAGTCAGTGAGTCTGATGATTCAGGGTTGTTACCAATCTTTCCAATAACGATCCAACCAAGAACTGTATTTTGTAGGACTGGAAGGTCAGGTGACAGCTTAATTTGTCCTGAGGCCATGAGCTTAAAGTAGAACTCGGCACCAAGCAGGGTATCAATGTTTCCTGATTGATGAAATTCTGGATCCGCCAATTGAATGTTGGTAGGAATCGGTCACTTAGAAACATCAAGATTGTGGTTTGGTTGAACAGGAATGATGTTTGAAAGTACGAATGCCTCCAAATGAGTTGAAAAATGTTGTTCCAAAGATTCCAGCATGACACTGACCCGTTGCGTGGCTCTGCTTTTTGCTTTTCCGATTCCCTCAACGCAGAGTGAAGCGTCGCATGGGATGATGGATAACCTTCTGATGAGTCGCTCGGAGATAATGTTTATTTGTGAACCAGAGTCTAATATTGCTCTAAATTCACCTGATCTTCCATTAGCCGCAGTTATTTTTATTTTCGCTGTTGCTAGTAAGATATAACCTTTACGTGCTGGCATTGTGTTGGCTGCAGTTGATTTGACTGCTATTTCTGAGTCAGTTGCCTTTGTCGCATTTGGAACATCAGTTCTTCCTTCTAGATGCACCAATAAATTGTGTCTCTTGTCACATTTAGTGCAGGTCCGTGATGGGCAGGTATTTGTTGTAAGATTTTGCTAGGAACAATTGACACAAAGTTTATTTTTTTGCACCCAATTCAGCCCCTCTGGTATAGATAATTGCAGAAATTTTTTACAGAAATACAATGGATGAAAGCTGATGTGAATGGATGAATCTGCAAGCATTTATATTCCTTTGTGTTGTTGCAACTGTAGTGAATGATTTAGTCGTTGCCTGTATACATGACGATTTATCCTTGGAACCGATCGACTCCATTGATTGGAATTGTAGTTTCAAAAATGACAAAAGTTTATTGATTTGCAATAGCTCTCTTGGTCTTGCTAATGATTGCTCATGCGTAATGAATCAGTATATGCAATATGAGTGGGTCCCAGGAAGTTGTTTCCACTCCGAGATTGTTTAAAGCTGACAAACATTCTCTTGTTGTGTCATGTAGATTTTTTACCGACACAGCTGTTGATGTACCGAAAGGTTGCTCTAATAATTTCTGGACCAAGGCTCCAACCTGGATTCGTTTGTTGTTATATCGATCTAGCAACAGCGTCCAAGCTACATTGTAGTTTTCTTTAGTCAGTGACAAATGACTGATGAGCTTTGCGGCTTCTCCCGAAACATTTGATTTTAGATACCACATTTTTTGGACTAGTGGTAACGGTTGTTTGTCTATCATTTGATAAAATAGGTTGTAGAATTCTTGCAATTTTCGGTAATCGCCGTTGAAATTCGGAATTGTCACCTTTGGCAATGGTAGTGTAGTCTGAGCAGGATGATCTCTTCCTGACGTTGATAATGGTGTGTTACTCGATTGAAGCTGATCTTCCTTAATGGAAAGTTTGACCAGTTGTTGCCACACCAAATCTCCTAATTCGTTGAATTCAGTTTGGTTTAAACCTACTGATGCTTGGTCCTCCAGTTTTTCCAATGCTTCATCCTGAAGGCCTTCAAGTTGATTCCATAATTGATTTTTGGTGCTGATATTGACCTTGTATAATTCAGGTGTCTCCTCTTCTTGTGCAGCTGCTAGTGAATTGAGCAATCGCCGTAAAGCTGTCATGAGTGCTGCAATCTTTCGAATCAGGCCTTGATGTTGACTGGTTGTCGTTGGCCACGTGTTGATCGTATCATGTTGTTGTCGACCTGATTTTGTACTAGCCCCATGCTTGGGTCCAGGTTTGTTAGCACCAGCATTTAGTTCTAATGCCTCTTGTGATTCAAATCGTATGATTTCTGTGTTGAATAGCTCAATGTGGGATGAAGCTATTCCACGTATTTTATCATACCGATCTGTAAAATATTCGTGATTCATTGGCTGGTCGATCTTGCATCTCAGCTCGCTGTCTCGATTTTCATATTCATTCCAAACCAAGTTGTGCTGACGCAAACGCTCTTTGCAATATGCGGCGTTCGACTTTCTTACAACAGAATCCTTTATGATATTTGTAACTATTCGCTGTATTTCCTACGCCAGTCTTGACTTGTAATTCTAATAACGCGCTGAATGTTGTCATTGTTTGCTGTAGTGTGCCTCTTGTGGCACCTTAGTCGTACTTTTGATTTCGGCGATCGATGTGGCGTGTCCTTGTGGCACCCTTGATTGCGGCGATCGCTGTGGCGTGTCCTTATGGCACCCTTGAATGCGGCGGTCGCTGTGGCGTATCCTTGTGGCACCCTTGTGGCCACAAAATGTTGTGAATCGGGGTTGTATGCGTCGGGATCACCAATAATCACGTCGGGGTCACCAATAATGTTTTGTTCCAACGGCGCAAACACAAGCACTTGAACTTGGATTGCTCTGGATTGAACACTTAACAAACACAGGCACTTGAACCTGGATTGTTTACGTAGAGAGTTAAATAAAAGCACTATAATGATTAGTGTCAAATAAATAACTTTATTATTTCCTTGTACCTGCTTAAATATAAAACATATTACTTAGTTAAACAAATTAAATATTGACTAATTAACATTAACTTCAATAAATGGCAAAACCTAAATTCATGATAAATATTGCTTATTTAGCATTGATAATGTAAACAATTAAACCATAAAAAGTGCAAAGAATTCACAATATAAAAAGAAACAACAAACTTAAAAATAACCAAAAGTAGGTCAGCAAGCTTGCGTTGCCCTGTGCTGTAGCTGCAATTTGTTTTGCTTATGTTCTTGTTGTACCATAAGTAAAATATAGAGCAGCAAGCGTACATTGCCCTGTGTTGTGGCTGGACAATTTGGTTTGCCTATGTTGTTGTTGTACGGTTATTGTACTACGTCGTTTCGACGTACCCCTTCCCAACAATGCGGAAAATGGGGGATGATAGACCCTCTAGCTGTGTGTCTCAAAAATGCCTGCCCCCTTAGTTACCTCCAAAAATGGTTAATATTTACCTATTTTGATTCCCCTATTTACTATTAGTTAAATTGTAAATAAAACACGTGTTTTGGTCCCCCTTAAAAATATGGCAAATGGGGGGCAGATAGACCCCTCTATTTGTGTTCGGATTCGGATTCAGCAACCCATTTTTACCTAGTGTTCGCCCCAGCACCGAATTATATAAAATAAAACAAATTTAGGTGGCAACCCTATCCTCTATTTTGAATTTTGAAATTCTGGCATCAGATGCGAAGTCTACGACCCCCTAACACTGTTAAATGATGATTAAAACTAATAAAAATACATTTTACTAGGTGGCAATACTGTGGTAAAAATTTAGGTGGCAGCCTCATCCTCTATCTTAAATTTTAAGACTGTGACATTAGATTTGAAATCCAATCCGTTGTCATGATTGCAAAAATTACAAGAATTCACAAAAATGCAAAAAAGCTGTGGCAATCTTACCCACCATCTTCAATATTACATTTTGACATCAATTCCGAAATCAGCTACCCGCTAAAACTGTCAACCACGGAGTCCACACAACTTCACTTCCAAACAAAATCTTAAAAAATTCTACACTACCTCGAATAGCTCGAAACTATCCGGGTAGCTCGAAATAACCTTTTTCCAATGGGACGATGAGGAACCAACAACAAAATAGCTGTGTATCATTATTGTTGTTGTTGTTGCTTTCTCTTAATTGTTCTTTTCGAACACGCCTATAGCCTGCACAGAATAAATAAACTTTCCAGAGTCAGCGTCGAAAAACTGTTGAACGCCGCTGACGCCGATTATTCTGTTCAGGCTATGAATTGGTGAGGAAAAAAGATAAAAGTGAAATCGATTTTGATATGGTTGAATTTCGGCCACAGGCGATACCAGAATATATAAATTTACCATTCAAAGAGCGATTGAGGGTTTTTTTTCATATTTTTTGCCTGCCTGTAAGAAGGTAACGGAATACAATCCCACTAGCGAATGTGAGCACTTGCCTGCCCGTAATAATGATACATACATAAGAAACAAACTCATATTTTCTTTTTCTTAATAGCTATAAAATGAAAAACATTTGTTTAAAAAGAAATAAAGTGAAAAATAAAAAAACACATTTGTGGATGTGTTGCCGAGTTATTGACGAAAAAAGGTGTAAAATGGAAAAAAGGAGAATTTTGAGGCACAATACGCAGTTTCTTCGGGTAAGTTTGGGTTTTTTCTAATTCAATATCTTCAACTTTGCTTAAGACACCAAAACAATATTTCCTACGTTTAACTGCGAAACAGTCATGTCAAAATATCGAAAAAGTGCTCAGATCCACTTTGAGTCAAAAAATTGATGACATCAGGTGTGTTTCCGTACTCACACTGTGTAACTTGTGGGACACTATTTTCTGTTTCCTTAAAAATGGGAGAAGAAGAACAAGCACAAAACCGCTCTCTCGATCACACAAAGTGCACAGAGTGTGCTAGAACTCAAGACTCCGACTAAAGTAAGAACAAGCATCAATAAGAACAAGCATCAACTTCACAAGCAAATTGACGATAATTTTAATTGGCGCAATTTACGTTTGACATGTCCGCAGTAAAAATCAGCTGTTTTGTACTTGAAACTTACTAGAAGCTGTTTCCGTACTTTTGCAACTAGTCTCACATTTCATTTTTACTCTCTCAGTTTGAACTTACACAAATCTTACACAGTGTAGAGTACGGAAACACACATATAGTAAATCTCTTATTTGAACGTAAGCAGGCAAAAGTATTGATACAGAATTTCTAGTTTCGGCAAAGTACTTTCACGAGAGATTAACAAACCTGACTCCCAAAATTATGAGTTGCACTGTGTAACATACGAAAGTATAATTATCTATCTGAAGTATATTTTTCAGTCAATACTTATCTCAAAAGCAATGATATAAAGGAAACCGTAACCCCTAATAAAAACATGTTTTTGGGTCACCACTAGCAAGTTGTAGATAGTGCTACAATTATTTTAATAAATCTGAAGGAATGTGATATGTGCGTTGATAAAGCTGAGAGACAGAAAAATTTTTTTCAATTAATCAAACAGTACTCCTTGTAGGCCCTATAAATTTAAATTATGAAAGGACTTTCAACGTGTAAAATTAAAATAAATAAAAAAGAGACGTTGTTTTTAAATTACATACCCAATTTTTTTTTTATCTTGCTGCATTGTATTTAAATAATTTCTAAACACTGTTTCTGCCTCTGATGTCTCAAGTACATCGAATGGTATACGTGATTGAATTTCGTTTTTATCCATTTCATTTAAATCTGTCCATGAAGCTTGATGGCTTTCGATGAAATACTGATCGAAGTTTTGATGACTGCGTAGATAATTTCGGGCACAATCCCATTCATCCTCGCAATTCCTTTTTATCAAACTATGGTCAGGTAAGAGATCATGTAAAGCACAAGTAAATTTGTCCAAATACTGATATAGTTTTTTATTGAGGTTATCGTCGCGAAGTTTCTTCATATGACGACGGAATATTTTTTGCCCGGAATCTTGTCCAAAGATATTCAAGAATTCATTCCATTCTCGATATTGTGTAAGATTTTTTGAACTTTCTAACCACAGTGAGTGGTAATCAGTTATTTGAATTCGAATTAATCTTGTCACAGCTTCTGTTCGCAAATCTAATAATTCCTTCCTAAATCTTGCAGCTTCTTGATATGAAAGTAGTTTAGTTTTATTTTTTGCTTTATCGATAGTTTGTGCTAATATTATAAACGCCATCTCAACGTTAATGCATTCATGAGCGGATGTTTCAATAAGCTGCACTAAGCCTTTATATTCCTTACGTTGACTTATTTTTTCAGCTTCACGAACATACATTTCACTTGCATCATCATTTTTTGTTGTTACTAATACCAAAGGTTTTTTATTCCTTAATATATTTGCAATGACATTATGTACAAACTCAATTTGTTTTTCAATTGATCTATTTGGTACAGGACTAACATCAAAAACAACTATGAATCCATCAATGCTCAGGCGACCTTCGGGAAGAACCTTTTGTTCGTATTCTCGTTCAATTCCCAACTGATTTTTACAAATATACATAAGCTTCTCCGCTGAAAGCACTTTCAGTGCTGTGCAACGTTTTACGTATGGGTCCATTTTACCAACTTTAAATGGCTGGAATGTAGAATCATCTATAAACTCTGTTTGCTCTATTACTTGAAAGTTATATTCTACTCCTTCTTCAGTACTCTTTCTTACATCACCCCAATACAAGAAATGGTCATTATTAACTATTCTTCCACTGAAATCAGACTAAAAAAATATTATTTGGAGTATTATTAAAAATCAAAAAATGTTGTCAATATATTTAAAATAATTAGAACTAACTTATTTATGGATAGGTATCGTATCATAACGAAATATTTGCGATATCTGCCAAAGTTCAGCCCCATATTTCCAAACAACCAATTATTGTTTGGTGGTTTATGAACAAGTTTAAGTTTATCTAAATTTACGATCACCCTGCTTACGAACAAATGATCTCCGTTCACCTCACTATTTTCTTGATAATGAATTACTTTTTATTAATTAATATTTCGTTTTTAGCAATTCTTTAAAATATAAATTTTTAAGAATTACATATGTGAGCTTTATTCCAAGTAATTCATGAAGCAACATGTCGCCACAATAACGATGTTCTTTACAGAACAACCACCAGCAGACTAGACAGCTGTTTCGTTGGTCGCTACACCAACTCATCAGCAATCTTCTGTGGGTTATGCAGTCCACCATTAACTTTGAAAATCTTATAAGCACATCTTCTGCTAAAACCAAAGAGGAATTGCAGTTGTATACATTTCAATTTAAAAAGCAATGTTTTTCTACTTCTCAGCACAAAGTAAAGGTTCAAAAAATTAACTACATTAATTCTGCAAAGACTTGTTGTTGCGCTCTTTGTTTACTATTTCTCACGATTCCATTCGTTGGCATCAACGATTCGTTGATATTAAACCATAGAAGGCTTGAAGAAGTTTTTTTGAAAAAAGATGACTCATCTTATTTCCTGAGGTCGGGGTCGTATCAGTTTATACATGAAAATTAAATTGCGGAATTTTTTTTATTTTATATTTAGTTTTTAGGTGCCAAAGAATGGAATCGTGAAAAGAAGTAAACAAAGAGCGCAACAACAAGTCTTTGCAGAATAAATGTAGTACATTTTTTTGACCTTTGCTTTGTGCTAAGTAGAAAAATATTGCTTTTTAAATTGAAATACACTTTGGTTTTGGCAGAAGTTGTGTGTATTATTATATATATTAAAAAAAAAACAAAAAAAAATGCCACAATTTAATTTTAATTTTTTATTTCCAGCAAGTAACTTGAAAATCAAGGTACTTGAAAAAAATGAAGTTTCGATTTGGCTTGTAGAAACTTGATTTGTTTTTACTCTACATGTTTCGGTTTGTTTCTGAAAAACGGATCATAAGTCGAACTTGAATCTATGTTGTTTCTTTCCTACATGAGTTGGTAGAAAAAATCAAGTTTTCTAATTTTCAAGTCTGTTTCAAGCATATGCATTGCGCTGCCGTCGAAAGCGGCTTGAGGGCGTTTGTTTGTTTGTTCGTTTCATATATAATGCGGAGTTGGCGTGGCTTTTTTTTTTGTGTTGCAAAAGTTATTGCGTTTTTTTTTTTCTTTTATTGAATTTGCTGTTTTATGTATGTAGATGCGTTGTGCTTTTGGTTATAGGTATTTGGGGTATCGTTTTTATCATGAAAAATATATTAGAATTAAAGCTGGAGTAATGAAATGAAGGTTGCGATTGGACAATGCACAGTGGAGAAGTTGGGGTATTTCAAATTTAATAAAACGCAATATCTCAGTAAATAATGATGCAGGGATAATGCGATGGAAAAAGGTGCAGGAGGGACGTTAAGACTACATATTGGAAAAAATATCACCAAAGCATACATATTAAGGCGGGTCAAATTTTAAATCGGCTCGGCTCAGTAAAAATCATAAAATTCATATAATTTTAAGAATTCTTTGCGAAAAAACCATATATTTTTGGTAAACTTGGGTCCTCCGGATTTTTGATTATAGATTTTTTTTAATTTAGATAGTACGAGAGGTCTGAAAGTGATTTCGATAGAATTTGAGGACACTGAACACGATGGCACTTATAGTTTTTCCAGCATATCAAAATTTTTTTTTTGACAATGGCTTGAGGAAATATTAAAATTACTTACTTACTTACTTACTTAGATGGCCGTGACAACCCGTGTCCGGATTTCGACCGACCTCATCAGCTCTAGCCAGGCGTCTCTGCTTTGCGCGCGCCTTCTCCAATCGGATACACCAAGTGCGGTTAGGGCTTCCTCAGCCTGGTCCATCCATCGGAGGCATGGTCTCCCTCGTCGTCGTTGACCAGCGACCCTCGCCTCGAGCACCTTTTTCGCTGGAGCTTCGTCGTCCATACGATGGACATGACCCAGCCAGCGTAGTCGCTGCACAGTTATACGCCGAACTACGTCAATGTCTCCGTAGAGCTCATATAGCTCGTGGTTCATTCGGATGCGATAGTCATCGCCGACTCGAACAGGTCAGAAGATTTTGCGAAGAACTTTTTTCTCGAACACCCCCAGAGCGGCTGCGTCAGTTTGCGAAACTACCCATGCCTCAGTGCCATAAAGCAGCACAGGTAGAACGAGCGTCTTGTAGAGTGTTAGTTTTGTCGATCGAGAGAGGGCTCTGGAACTTAGTTGCTTACTGAGCCCGTAGTAGCACCTATTAGCAATTATTGTTCTTCGCTTTATCTCCAGGCTGATTTCGTTTTTGGTATTAATGGCGGTGCCAAGGTAAACGAACTCCTTGACTACTTCAAAGTTATAGATGCTGGATGAAACGTGGGAGTCTAAACGCCGCGCTCCCTTGTTTGTAGACAGCATATACTTTGTTTTGCCCTCATTTATCGTCAAACCCACTTTGGCTGATTCCTTTTCGATAGCGGCGAAAGCAGCGGTAACATCTCTCTTGGTTCTGCCGACAATATCAACATCATCAGCGTACGCAAGGAGCTGGACGCCTTTTTAGAAAATGGTGTCATTACGATGCACACCGGCCTTTCGTACGATGCCCTCCATGATGATGTTGAAGAGATCGCAAGACAGTGGATCGCCTTGCCTGAAACCTCTTTCGGTATTGAAAGTTTCGGAGAGGTCATTTCCTACCTTGACGGAGCTGCGTGTGTTGCTCAACGTCATTCTGCAAAGTCTAATCAACTTTGCAGGTATACCGAACTCAGACATTGTTGCGTATAGGCAATCCCTTCTCGGGCTATCGAACGCAGCTTTAAAATCGACAAAGAGATGGTGTGTGTCAATTTGATTTTCGTGGGTTTTCTCCAGGATTTGTCGTAGCGTGAAAATCTGGTCTATGGTGGACTTTCCAGGTCGAAAGCCACACTGATCGGCTTTATTCTTTCACACAGTACGCTTGAGAGAACCTTATATGCGATGGAAATAAGACTGATACCTCTATAACTTGCGCAGATTGTTGGGTCTCCTTTCTTAAGTATAGGGCACAGTACGCTAAGGTTCCAATCGTCGCGCATACTTTCTTCTAGCCATATTTTGCTGATGAGCTGATGCATGCGCCTTATCAATTCATCGCCGCCGGTTTTAAACAATTCAGCTGACAGGCCGTCAGCACCCGCTGCTTTATTGTTTTTCAGTCGTTGGATAGCAACCCGAACCTCTTCATGGCTAGGTGGTGATACTTCCACTCCGTCATCGTTGATTAGTGGCTCTGAACTGCGCTCTCCATGGGCGGCATTGGTGGAATCGTCGCCAGTAAGTAAATTGGAGAAGTGCTGTCTCCATAATCTCAGCACACACTGTGTATCCGTATTCAGATCTCCATTTTCGTCTCTACAAGTGGATGCTCCGGGCTTGAAACCTTGGGTTAGACGCTTAACCTGTTGATAGAATTTTCGTGCTTCCTTCTTGCCATGGAATACCTCTAGTTCCTCACGCTCACGCTTTTCTTTTTCTCTCTTTTCTTGCGTCTGAAAAGGCACCTCTCTTCCTTCCTCTTTTCGCGGTAGTTTTCTCGCACGGCTCGCGTTGTAGCTGACTGCAGCGTTTTTCTATGTGCGGCGTTTTTTACTGCAGTCGCGATGCGACACTCCTGATCATACCATCGATTCCGAGGTTGCGGGCGCCGGAAACCAATGACTTCTTCAGCGGCAGCGCGCATGGAGTGGGATATATGCGCCCAAAGTCCGCCGGCGTCGTCGGGTCCAGAGGTTGGTTGGTTGAGCATAACCGAGAGTTGAGCAGAGTAGGCTTCGGCAGTCCGTTGTAATTGCAGCTTAGCGACATCTAGCTTTCGTTGCATTCCTGTGCGTATATTCTTCGCATTGCATAATCGCATGCGGATCTTTTCTGCAACAAGATAATGGTCTGAGTCAATGTTGACCCCCCGAAATGTACGCACATCTAGAACACTAGAGGCATGCCTTCCGTCGATTACATCATGATCAATTGCGTTTTCCACATCCACAGCCAGGTGGCCTTGTGGATGTCGAGGTGCTTAAATCTGGTGCTACTAACTACCATGTTTCGCGCCGCGGCGAAGTCGATCAGTCTTAGACCGTTGTTCGTGGAGGTCTCATGAAGACTGAACTGACCGACAGTGGGGCCAAAGATGCCTTCCCTTCCGACTTTCGCATTAAAATTGCCGAGGACTATTTTCACGTCATGGACCGGAAGCTGGTCGTATACGTCCTCAAGACTAGCGTAGAAAGAGTCTTTGACGGATTCGTCCTTTTCCTCCGTCGGGGCGTGCGCGCAAATAAGGCTGATGGAGAAAAATGTTGCCTTGATGCGGATCGTGGCCAATCTTTCGTTCACAGGTGTGAACCGGGAAACAAGGTGGCGTAGTTTCCGGCTAACAGCGAATCCACATCCAAATTCGCGCCTCTCCGCATGGCAGCTGTAGTAGATATCACAGTGTGCTTGTTTAGAGCACCCTTGCCCTTTCCATCGCATTTCCTGGATGGCGGTGATGTCAGCCTTTATTGTTTTGAGGGCTTCCGCCAGGTGGATAATGGCACCTTCCCTATAAAGGGTTTGGACATTCCAGGTGCATATCCGTAAATCATTGTCCGTTTTTCGTTTGCGGTGGTCGTCAACGTAATTGGGGTTCTTATCCGAGGCTGGTTTAGTTTTCATTGGGCAGTAGTAATGTGGCGGGACCCAAACCCTGCGCACATTCTGTCTGTAACCAGCCACAACAACAACAACAAAAAAAAAAGTCGCAACAAAAGACACCGGTGTCATATTCTCCACACGACAACGGCACTGCATTTTTGGCCGCAACTTGGCATTGAAATTGTTTAACTGCAAAAAGAATAAAAAAACTGCAAGTAAACAGTTTTTTCTGAGGAGTCAACGACATGGCCTTGGACAAGTGCTTGAGCTGCTGAGTGCTTTTGTTGTTACTTTATATATTTATATTTTAATACTAGTGTAGTTATATTGTAATTGTACATAGTGTATACAAATTTATATAATTGGTAATAATCAACCTTTAAAGTAAGAATCTTATTCAATAAAGTTCAGTTATCTTTTACTAGTGAACGAGGGTAGTTTCTCAGTTTGTTTTAACCCAAAATTGTGCACAAGTACCAAGAGCTTGGGCACAAAACAGGTAACAAGTACAAGGAATTAAAGGATTCAATTGTCTAGGTAACAAGAGCCTGGATACAGCGGTGGACCAAGTAGTCCATCGTGTTCAATAAAAAACATTTGTGCACAAGTACCAAGAGCTTGGGCACAAAAGGGTGTCTAAGGTAACAAGAAACTAGACACGCAAAAAACAATTTGGGACGGCAATATCAGAAACTATTTTCGACAGAAACAGCAAGGGCAGCACCTGAAAAAGGTGATGCCGACACCGATAATCCCATACCAACAAGAAGTGTATCAAAAGGTGCACAAGAAAAAGCACAAGCGCTCGATGATGACATCATAAGATTGCTACGCTGGCAATCTGTGACATTTGCCTCAATTCACCGATTTGTGTCAACATTACCAGCAATAACCGAAAATCAGCCAGCTCAATATTTCGATGTCAAATTAAAAACATTAAGTCATCTCTGGCAACAATGCGAAGACGGAAATCTCGCTATATGGGAAATGTGTGAAAACCCAGAAACATCAGGGTATAATGTTCACGTATATCTGGAGATGGAGGACTTGGTTCAAGAGCACACAATTAATTTATCAATTCAGGCAAAGGAGCGACATAGCCATTGCACAATGAATGTACCAGACTCAATGTCAGCCGAAAATCCAGTGCAATTACCAAGAATCACTATACCAAAATTTGATGGTAATTATATCACCTTGCGACAATTTTGCGAATTATTCAGCGAAATTGTCCATAAAAAAGCAATGCCAAACATACAAAAGTTTTGGTACCTTAAAATGAATGTAACTGGCGAAGCAGAGAGACTTATACGTCATCTCACGTTATCCAGCGAGAATTACGAGACAGCATGGAAAATGTTGCAGGATAGATACAACAATCAACAACTCCTGTCCTCCAGCCTTATACAACAAATTGTAGGACAACCTGGTTACTCAACAAGAACTGCATCAGCATTTGATCTAAAAAACATGCACGATACGACACAAGAAGGATTATTGGCACTGGAAAATCTAGGTGTAAATATAACATCTTGGGACCCACTATTGTTACACTTATTAATAAAAAAATTGGACAATCAAACCCACATTTTATACGAACAATCATTAGATGATCCTAGAGAAATCCAGACAATAAAATCCTTTTTAAAATTCTTAGAAAATCGTTTTCAATCTTTAGAAGCCATAGGTAATAAGCCAAAACAAACCTTTGAACAAAAGGGTCATTCCAATCCAAGAAGGCTGACTACGCTCACAACAACTGTTGCTCGATGTGCAGTTTGCCAAGAAAACCATCCACTTTACGCATGCAAGGGATTCATCCAGCTATCACCAGAAGAGAGATTAAAATTGGTGCAAAAAATAAATTATGTGTAAACTGTATGAAGGGCGGACACGGCAGTAAACAATGCACTCTAAGAGGCTGCACAGTATGCGGGCGAAAACACAATAGTTTAGTTCACCTGAACAATGAAGCACTGAAAACCTCAAGAGGTTCATCAGGACAAGGCCATCAAAATCAACCACAATCAAGCAAATGCACGCATTCACCTCCGAACACGGATCCTAAGTTGTCATTAACAACCTTTAGTAATGTCAGCCCTAAGAGCTATGTAATGTTGAGCACCGCCAAGATAAAACTAAGTCTAGATAATAGAAGAGTTGTAGAATGCCGTGCATTATTGGATTCTGGATCCCAAGTAAACATAATAACAACGAATCTCATAAAGAAACTCGGACTCCACCCCAAGGGCAATTCCACAACAATTCAAGGCATCGAAAATGGACGTTTAAAAATTTAAGGTAGAGTTAACTTCATTTAAGGATCAAGAGAAAACAATTACACTACTAGAATGGAAGCTTTCGTTCTTCCCCAATTTACATCTATGCAACCATCTTGCGAAATAAAAATTGCGTCATGGCGCATTCCTGAAAACATTAACCTTGCTGATCCAGAGTTCAACACACCAGGTCCCATTGACTTACTGATTGGAGCAGAATTTTATCATCAATTAATTTTTGTTGGACAAATAAATTTAAGTAAAAACTTGCCAACTCTCCAAAATACGGTCTTTGGATGGGTAGTGTCAGGGAAAATAGATGGAACACAACAACAGATTTCAACCTGTAATGTAATAACCACAAACAAGGCTCTTAATGAAGATTTAAAAAAATTCTGGGAGATAGAACATGCAGATGAAATAAAGACGACCTTGACTCCAAAGGAAGAACTATGTGAAATCCATTTTGAGAATACTATCCAAAGTCGAGGAGATGGACGATTCATTGTTCGCCTTCCATTTTCAGAGAATACAGATAAGTTGGGAGTATCTAAGGACATTGCTTTACGCCGATTCTTGTCACTCGAAAAAAGATTATGTAAAGACAATGATCTACGAGAGCAATACACCAGTTTTATGGATGAATATTTGGCATTAGGCCATATGGAAGAAGTAAGGGAAATCGACATTCGAATACCCAATTACTATTTGCCACATCATTGCATTTTAAAACCAAATAGTAGCACGACTAAATTAAGAGTGGTTTTTGATGCGTCATCGAAAACTTCTTCTAACGTATCACTGAACAATCTTCTCCTGGCAGGGCCGACACTACAGGATGATTTATTCACAATACTACTCCGATTCAGAAAATGCCACGGTTCGTGTTCACGGCAGATATTGAAAAAATGTATCGCCAGATCCTCATTCATAAGGAAGATCAGAATTTTCAGCTCATCTTTTGGAGGGATAATCCAAATAAGCCGCTGAAAACATACCGGTTGGCCACCGTAACGTATGGGACAACGTCAGCCCCATATTTAGCAATTAAATGCTTACAAACATTAGCGGACCAAGGAAGAAAACAGTATCCCCTAGGGGCAGAAATATTAAAGCAAAACTTTTACGTCGATGACTGCATGGCAGGTTCAAATAGTCTTGTTATCGCAAGGGACTATCAACAACAAATCAGTTCATTGTTGGAGTCGGCAGGATTCAAATTAAGGAAATGGTGCGCAAATAATCAGAAGTTATTGGAAGACATAGCTCCAGAAGATCAGGAAATTGAATTAGACTTCGACAAAGATGAAGAAACCCAAATTAAAACATTAGGCCTAATGTGGCTCCCAAAGTCTGATTTGTTTCGTATCAAATGCAACCAAGCAGAAAATGGTAAGGTAACTAAGAGAATAATGGCTTCAGATATAGCTCGACTTTTCGACCCATTGGGAATAATGGCACCCATTGTAATAACCGCAAAAATCTTCTTGCAGCGTTTGTGGCAACTTAAATTAGATTGGGATGCAGCGCTTCCACTGGAAATGCATTCTCGATGGATCAAGTTTCGTGAAAACATGAATGCGCTCAATGAAATCCACATCCCACGACATGTATATGCACATGATATTCCTAAGGAGGTGCAACTATTGGGGGTTGGAATTAATTTTAAAGGTTTTTTTTCGGTTTTTGAGCATTTATTTAGAAACAACGGTACAATGTATATTATTCAAAGTATTTTCCATCGTTAGCTACAACATTTTCCCATCTTTCTGGCAACATATGGATTCCGCGCCGGAAGAACGACTCGTCTTTTGAGGCAATCCACGAATCGACCTATTTTTTGGTATCCTCGTAAGAAGTGAAGCGCTGCTCAGCCAAGCCATGCGTCATCGATCTGAATAGATGGTAGTCGGAAGGTGCTATGTCTGGGCTATAAGGCGGGTGGGGTAGCACATCCCAATTCAGCGCCTCCAACGTTTCCTTGACGGTTCTTGCAACATGTGGCCGTGCGTTGTCATGTTGAAAAACCACTTTGTCGTGTCTTTTGCCATATTCCGGCCGTTTAACCTTTAATGCTCGGCTCAATTGCATCAATTGTTGTTGGTAGCGTTCCCCAGTGATGGTTTCGTTAGGTTTTAGCAGCTCATAGTACACGACACCCTTCTGATCCCACCAAATACACAGCATAAGCTTGGCGCCATGAATATTCGGCTTGGCCGTCGATGTTGATGCATGGCCAGGTGGTCCCCACGATTTTTTTCGTTTAGGATTATCGTAATGGATCCACTTTTCATCGCCAGTGACAATACGATGCAAAAAACTCTTCCTTTTATGCCGTTGAAGCAGTTGTTCGCACATGCAAAATCGCCGTTCAACGTCTCTCGGCTTCAACTCGTACGGCACCCAATTTCCTTGCTTTTGAATCATTCCCATGGCCTTCAGGCGTTTGCCGACCGTTGATAAGTCGACTCCCAATGATTCTGACAATTCTTGAAGGGTTTGACACGGGTCTTCATCGAGCAAAGCCTCCAATTCCTCATCTGCAAACTTTTTCGGCTGGCCCGGACGCTCTTTGTCTTCCGTATCAAAATCACCACTTTTAAACCGACGAAACCAGTACTCACAAGTATAAATCGATGGAGCATAGTCCCCGTAAGCCTCAGTAAGCGTGCGTTGTGCTTCAACCGCTTTTTTCTTCAAATGGAAGCACAAAAGTAAACCTTCCCGCAAATTGCGTTTTGTTGGAACGAAAGTCGACATGTTCACAGAGAAAAAAATATATGTTATTTACACTTCAGTGGAATGACACATACTGAAAAATGAAGCTTAGACAATGTGCTTTGAAATGAATATAGTCACAGGTGTGCCCGATGCGATCTATTGATAGTTACGCCATCTCTTAGAAAACCTTTAAAACTAATTCCAACCCCCAATACATGCATTTGCGGATGCCTCTGAGAAGGCTTACGGAGCTGCAGTCTACATTCGGTCGATCAATCAAAGCGGAATAGTAATAGCAAGATTACTTTGCGCTAAGACACGCGTAGCTCCGCTGAAAAAATGTACTATTCCACGGCTGGAACTTTGTGCTGCCAAACTTGCAGCAGAATTTACCGGACGTGTTAAGGCGGCACTAAAGTTAACCAATGTAAAGGTATATTTTTGGTCGGACTCCGAAATAGTATTAAATTGGATCAATTTTACATCCACAAACTTTCATACCTTTGTAGCAAATCGAATTACGTCAATTCAAAATATTTCTGTAGCACACCAATGGCGACATGTAAGCAGTAAGGAAAACCCAGCCGACATTCTATCAAGAGGCATTTCACCAGATAAATTAATCTCATGCAACCTTTGGTTTTACGGCCCACTCTTCCTGCATGACAATGAATCCTTGTGGCCACCACCATTTCAAAAAAACACTAGTCCCGGATTGGAACGAAGACAAGGCACCATTCATAACTCAGAGGAAGAACTGGGAAGGGAATCAAACACTCAATGCAGCCAAGGCAGAGAACCACAGGTGGAACCAATCACACTACTTGAAGAATTAGGAAGTGAATCAATCAAGCAATGCAGCCAAAGCAAAGAATCACAGATTGAACCAGCTACATTATTTGCTTTAGAAAAGAACTCAGAAGTGAATATAATTGACCAAATAAATCATCGGAATTCATTTAGAAGACTGCAAAGAATAATAAGTTATATGCTACGTTTCAGACAGTTAGCCAAGGGTCAGAAGAGGTCTACCTCAGAGCATCTATCGGCCGCAGAACTAGAGCGATCCCTTCAAAGCATCATTAAGTTGATGCAAGCTGAAGAATTCAAAGAAGAAATACGGTATTTAAAAAATAAGAGTCAGTTACCAATGAAGAGTCCTCTCATTGGGCTTACACCATTTCTGGACAGTTGCGAAGTGCTACGAGTTGGAGGGCGGCTAGAAGCGTCACAATTATCATATGATGCCAAGCATCCAGCACTTCTACCATATTCATACCCCTTAACCAAACTACTAATGGAGGCGCTGCATCGAGAGAATTTACATATCGGACCGCAAGGTCTTTTGTCAACAACAAGACAACAGTTCAGTTTCCATCAAGGGAAAAATACTTGCTCGATCAATTGTGCAACGTTGTATGCGTTGCGCCAGAGCTAAGCCAAAGATGCTAAATCAAATAATGGGAAATTTACCAACACGCAGAGTTCAGCCAGCGCATCCATTTGTGAATGTAGGTATAGATTTTTGTGGGCCTATTTGGATCCATTATCGTCTCAGAGGAAAACGACACCAAAAAAGCTACGTCGCACTATTCATCTGTTTTGCTACTAAGGCAATACATTTAGAAATAGTAAGCGATTTGTCAACGGAAGCTTTTATTGCTGCCCTAAGAAGATTCATTGGGCGTCGCGGTCATTGCAGCCATTTATATTGTGATAATGCCACAAACTTTGTTAGCGCAAGAAACCGACTAGATGAATTGACTGAAAACATTTTCTCAAAAAGAGGAAGGGAAATGGTACAAAACGAATGTAGCTCAAGGATGATGGAGTTTCACTTCATACCACCAAGAGCACCCCACTTGGGTGGATTGTGGGAGGCTGCGGTCAAGTCAGCCAAGCATTTGATGCACAGAAGTATCGAAACTGCATCTCTTACCTACGAGGAATTGGAAACCCCTATAATAGAAATCGAAGCTATCTTGAATTCTAGACCACTAACCGCCATGTCAGACAACCCAAATGATTTAACGGCATTGACTCCTGGTCATTTTTTGATAGGAGAGCCTTTAACAGCCAGCATACATCCAAATGCAGAAATAAATCAGCAAGGTTTATTATCACGATGGAAATTGGTTAATTACATCAAAAATGAATTTTGGAGAAGATGGTCAGTAGAATATCTCCACGAGTTGCAAAATCGATGTAAGTGGAAGGTGTCGTGCAGCAATATTGAACCAAATACCATAGCTATAATTCAATATGACTGCAAACCTGTGATGAAATGGCCCTTGGGAAAAATTATAAAGACTATTAAGGGGCAAGATGGTTTCGTACGTGTAGCAGGTATCCAAACTTCAAAGGGAATTATTCGAAGCCCTATCAGCAGACTATCACCACTTCCTTGCAAGCAAGATAATACGTTTACCAAAGGTAATCTAGCACAGCTAAATGAAACAAACCTCGCTTATGGTGATAAGACAGTAAAACACGCCGAGAAACACAAAGCCAGCACCACATCATCAAATGATGACAAAATTGTCTCTAAAAAAAGGAAACCTAATTCATTTGCAACATCCATGGTGACGTTATTATTAACCTGCCTCATCGTACCGTTTTCTAAGGGAACACCCATCAACATTACACAATTTCCATCGCAGCCTGGAATACACTTTGACAATTTGGGAAATTCGAAATTAATATCAGATGAATGGAACCTAGTTGTTTATAATGACTTAAACCAGTATTGGAATGAATTTGAGATGTTAAACAATGGCACAAACCTTCTACAGCACTTATGTAGCCAAATAAATCAGAAGAGTAGTTGTTTATCGCTGATCGATCAAATTCAGTACTCCATTTCTGAAATAGTTGAAGACAACGGATTGCTTGCACGTCGTCCTGTGGCCGTCAGAGCAAGACGAGGCGCTGCAAATTTTGTGGGCAACATAGCCAATTCACTTTTTGGAGTACTAGACAATCAGTATGCAGAGGAGATGTCAAGGAAATTAATACAATTTTCAAGCAATGATGAGTTTATTTTAAATTTGTTGAAAAACCAGACATCTGTCATAGATTCAACGATTAACATCATCAAAACAGATCAAAAAAATGCAGAGAAGAAATTCGAAAGTTTAGATATTCAGATCACCGAAACCATCAACCGAATAAACAATAATACAGAAGAACTATATCAGCACAGAAAACAACAATTGTTCTCATCATGGTCAATGCATTTACTTCTAATTATAAGGAAACTTCAGCGCATCCAATCCTCCATTATTGATGTTATCACTGATACTCATCATGGAAAAATAAGCCATCTTCTTCTATCTCCACAGCAACTAAGACAAGAAATAACAAAAATCAAGACTCACCTGCCGCCAACCTCTCGCCTTCCAGCCGAAAACATAGTTCAAATATACAAATTAATGTCTGTTGAAGGAACTATCGTAAATAACCACGCAATATTCAGACTTAAGCTGCAACTAGTTTTTCAAGACAAGTTCGAGATTTTTAAGTTATTCCCCGTGCCAGCCACAGTCAATAATACCCGCGTTTCCATAGAAATTTCCACGAATTTCCTGGCCATAAATTTGCATCGAGATAAATTTTACCCAATGACCGAAACTGAGGTCTCAACATGCGTCAAAATTGAAGAAACTGAGTTCTTGTGCAACCAAGTTTAGCCGATATTTTCAAGAGTGACGAACGGAGATATTTGCGAAGTAAATGTATTCAACAACAAATCAAACACTGAATGCATATTAACAACAGTCTCAGACAACCCTATCTGGATACATTTATCACACGTTAGCCAATGGATGTACGCAGTGACAAAAAAGACCATGTTTAACGCAGTGTGTAACGAAACAACCCTTTCAGTTACGATTGATGGATCCGGAATAATATCAATACCACCAGGATGTACCCTAAGCCATGAGCTGTTAACAATCAGAGGTCATCACGAATACGTTAGTCAGATACGTTCATCATACACTGTTCTGAGAGAACCAACTACTTTCGAACTACCAGCAACCGATGAACCCGTACAAACCCATTTGCTTCACCACAAAACTCAACAAGCAAAATTAAATGAATTAATACATCAACTCGCATCGCAACCCTTAGAGCTTCCGACAACCGACAATAACAATAATGCTCATCATTTTATTGTGAATTACGTACTTTTGGGGCTCGCAGTCATCATCATAGCATTTCTGATACTACTAACATGGAAGATGAAAGTAACACATAACAGCCGTAAACCGACTGAGCAGCCTATTCCATTGCCACGACGATTTCAGAATTTGGACTTCTCTGTTAATGCCTGAATACAGATTGTTGAGCTCAAGGCTCAACGAGGGGGAGAATGTCTGTAACCAGCCACAACAACAACAACAAAAAAAAGTCGCAAAAAAAGACACCGGTGTCATATTCTCCACATGACAACGGCACTGCATTTTTGGCCGCAACTTGGTATTGAAATTGTTTAACTGCAAAAAGAATAAAAAAACTGCAAGTAAACAGTTTTTTCTGAGGAGTCAACGAAATGGCCTTGGACAAGTGCTTGAGCTGCTGAGTGCTTTTGTTGTTACTTTATATATTTTTTTGGCTTTTGTTGTTACTTTATATATTTATATTTTAATACTAGTGTAGTTATATTGTAATTGTACATAGTGTATACAAATTTATATAATTGGTAATAATCAACTGTTAAAGTAAGAATCTTATTCAATAAAGTTCAGTTATCTTTTACTAGTGAACGAGGGTAGTTTCTCAGTTTGCTTAAACCCAAAACTGTGCACAAGTACCAAAAGCTTGGGCACAAAACAGGTAACAAGTACAAGGAATTAAAGGATTCAATTGTCTAGGTAACAAGAGCCTGGATACAGCGGTGGACCAAGTAGTCCATCGTGTTCAATAAAAACATTTGTGCACAAGTACCAAGAGCTTGGGCACAAAAGGGTGTCTAAGGTAACAAGAAACTAGACACGCAGCGGTGAACAAAACAGTTCATCGTGTTCAATAGAAAACACATTCCATGCTTAAGGTCTATGGACTGACCCGCCGCTCAAATTAGCCGTCAAACTGACGGATGCCAGTTTGCCGTTGCCCAGGGAACACCACTTGGAGGTTTGAGTCGACTTGAGACGATTTCGACATGGATAATGCTGGCCTCGCCAGGTTGAGGCGGTCAGACACGTTGCCATGTGAAGGTTCGGCCCCTGTTACCTTAGTAGTTTTAAAGCTCTCCGCAAAATCGCCCAAAAAAACAAAATAAATGAAAAATCACCCAATGAAAAATCGCCCAAAACGAAATTTTACATAAGAAAACGAAAAAAAGCCCAAAAATTTTTGGAATAATGATCCAAAAATAAAAACGAAAATTGACACAAAAAAAAAATTAAAATCAGCCCAATTTTTTTTTTGCACAGATTGACGTTTTTTGTATTACACAGTCCAACATTTTTGAACACATAATTTTTGGACTCAATTCTGACAATTGGAACTTGTGCATCATTCGTTTTGTCTTCTTTCCTGCCAAAATATTTTTAATATCGATTTGAAGTTAGTAACTATCGTATAGGGGAATTTTTCACGTTTTAGGCTCTTTTGTTTGACATAACTCGAGAACCACTAGTCCGATTTAGCTGAAACAAATTTAGAAAAATTAAGAATTACAATTCCTTTAATCTGTTCTTATACCGTTTTCCTATATGTGCAACACTTTCGAAGTTAAAAATGAATGTATGAAAGGAAAAAAGTATTTTTTTCTTAAAAATTAAAATTTTTTTTTTTTAAATTCATAAAAAATCCAAAATGGAAAAAAGTGTCAAATCTAATTTCTTTCACGTAAAGCCACATAAATTATGAGCAAAATAAGGCATAGATCATAAAAATCGATGCACGCGTTTCTCATTTATTCACAATTAAGTAAATGTATTATTTTCAAAAATTTGCTCGAGATATGCACATTATTTGGAGAAAACATTGACACCTTATTTATGATTCTGAGAATTTAAAAAAAGGAATAAACAAAAGCTTATTTGATTTTCATGATTGCGAAGCAATAAACGCCAATGATTTTGAGAATTTGCAACGTTGTCTTTTATGAAGCCAGTAATTTGAGTGGAAGACACAACTGGACATGATGAATCCAGGTGCTAAGCAGGCATAAATTTTCGTCCTGGATTAAACAGACAACAATTGAAAACAAAAGTATACACTGCTGCATTTACCGCCACACTTCCAGTTAACCACCCTGCTGATATCGATGCACCGAAGCCTCCGAGTATGGATACTGTGTCCCTACAAACCGAAACCGTTTTCACCAATCCGACCAATGTGAATGATGCAGATTGGACACCCAATATTGAAAATAATGCACCACAACCGATAACAGAAATCGAAATGGATTACGTTGTGGCCAAGCTGGGACTATCACAACAAAACTCCGTTTGACATCCGTATTTGCTGGTTGACATCATTTTTGAAGAGCAGAAAACTCACACAGCAAAATGTCAGTGCCACATCAAACAGACAACGCCAAGCTGATTTTCAGAAATTCTATTCCGTTGACGAAGCAAATACTTTCACATACTGCCATGATATCCCAAGTTTAGTGAAAAAATTGTGAATGGATTATATCGCTGGCGACTGGCGTTTATTCATCGATGGTTCAGTTTCCAGTTTGAAGGCTGTGCTGTTACACAAAACAAACAAAAAACCGTCCATTCCAAACAAGGAGGAAACGTATAAATCATTGGCCAACATTTTGAAGGAAATCAAATACGATGAACACAAATGGAAGATTTGTTGCGATCTGAAGGTGGTCAACATACTACAAGGCATTATAGAAAACGGCGGCTATCCAAAATACTTCTGCTTCCTTTGTAATTGGAATTCACGATACACAGGGAATCAATATCAACGTAAAGATTGGGAAGCAAGAACTCCCGAGCTCAACAAACAATTACAATTACGCAATGAACCTATGATGAAGGACTTGGATGATATTTTGTTGCCACCGCTCCACATACAATTAGGAATAGCTGGCAAATTCGTTGCAGTGGTAGTCAAGGATATTGTGGACGCCTATGACTGTTTAAAATCCATCATTCCAAAATTCAGTGACGCTAAAATTAAAAAAGGTAAGTATCTTTGTCTGTATTTAAATATTGTCATATATAAATTTTTTCATTTCGATATATTCGCATTACCAATAATTTTTTTGTTTTTTATTTTTTATTTAAAACAGGTATTCTCAATGGACCAGATATAAGGAAATTAATGAAAAGCGAATCTTTCATAAATGTGCTTTCGAACCATAGTAACTACCTACATGCATGGAACGCACTGAAAGATGTCATCGAAGGCGTTTTAGGAAAGCACCGAGTACAGCGAGATGACATACAGAAACGAGTGGACAAGTTGCTGTATTATTTTGAAAAAATCAATGCATCCATGACATTAAAATTACATTTCCTGCATTTCCACCTTTATACCTTTTTGGCACAATTACCTAAGGAATCAGACGAACAAGGAGAGAGGTTCCACCAGGTGGCCATGCCAATGAAAGAGCGATTCAAAGGCAAAAAATTAGATGCTATGCTGGCTGAGGTTTGTTGGTGGAGTTCGAAAACTATGCAGTATGAAGATGAAAGCACCGAAGAAGAAGATGACACTGAAATTGGTGGACCCATGGGAAAAAACGAGCCCTTGAATATTATGGATTCCTCGGATGACGACGCAAACTCAGACCACGAATATCAACAACCTACGAAGAAAAGAAGATCATCAGAACCACAAGCGTCAACTTCAACGAGAATGGATATTGACAATAATTATAATTATAATTGAAAATGTTCTAAATTTTGTTTTTATTCATAGATTCCATAAATTCCATATTTTCTGTGTAAGAATAGCTGCAATACAAATCGGAATTTGTATTTTAAGTTTTGTGTATATTCATTCACAACATTCTTGGAATTGAAATAAATTTATTCATCGATTTTCTCAAAAAATGTCTCACTTTACTCACAGGTTACGTGGCTTTATTTATACATTTACTTAATTGTGAATAAATGAGAAACGCGTGCATCGATTTTCATGATCTATGCCTTATTATGCTCATAGGTTATGTGGCTTTACGTGAAAGTAATTAGATTTTACACTTTTTTCCATTTTGGATTTTTTATGAATTTTAAAAAAAAAAATATTAAATTTTTAGGCAAAAAATACTTTTTTCCCTTTATACATTCATTTTTAACTTCGAAAATGTTTCACACATAGGAAAATAGTATAAGAACAGATTAGAGGAATTGTAATTCTTAATTTTTCTAAATTTGTTTCAGCTAAATCGGACTAGTGGTTCTCGAGTTGTCAAACAAAAGAGTCCAAAACGTGAAAAATTCCCCTATACGATAGTAACTAACTTCAAATCGATATTAAAAATATTTTGGCAGGCAAGAAGACAAAACGAATGATGCACAAGTTCTTCATTTTGGGCCTTCTTTCAAGTGCAATTGTCAGAGTTGAGTCCTAAAATTATGTGTTGTACTGTGTTATTATATATATATTGAAAACGAAAGATCACCCAAAAAAAAAAAAAAAGCACGTTTGGCCGAAATTTCGCCCAAAAGCAAAAAACTAAATTTTACTAACAAAAATGCAGAATCGGCCAAATTTGTATGGCAAAAATTGGGTGATTTTAATTTATTTTTTGGGAAACGAAGTTTCTTGCTAGTTTGTTCAAGTCATAAGCCATTCTGACCTGTTCTGACGTTTGTGTTAATCACACTTTAGTTTTTTTTTTATTTATTTAGAAGAAACAGAATTATAAATAATTATATTACTTATATTATATTAATTTAATATTTGTAATAGGCTTTGGCCGTGCGAAAATTAAACAGACGATTTAATTTAAATTGTTTTTATTTTTGTCAATATTTCGACTAAAATTTCTAGTCGTCTTCAGAACCTACGAAAAAAACATAGAAAACATATATCACAAACTTTGAACGGTATTTTAAACACATTGAAAACAGAAATCAACATTAAAATTGAACATTAAAATAAAAAATCAAACATTGAAAACTGAACATTAAAAAATTGACTATTAAAAATTATTAAAATTACCCGTAACACTAAACAAACGTTTTTTGCGCTCAGTTCTCGGTATCCGTTTTGTAGTTAAGTCTATTTTGAGTAGGTGTGTTAATTATGTGGAGCATTCCCTTTTTTCGCACTGCAAAAGCCTATTACAAATATTAAATAAACATTTCACGGCCGATAACAACAAATATTAACAATATGGAAGGAATGCCAATAAGTACGCAAGTACCAACTTATAAAGAACTGAAACAAAAACATGGAATTAGCACGAATAAAATCATAAACAAACACAGGAAAATCAGTAGAACACTGAACAATTTTAAATGTTCCATAAATTCCATAAAAGGGGGAGGGTGTTAAACCCCTTTCAGTCCTATGAAGATCTGCCACTGTATCGTATACATGTCGAAATGGTAGTTACTTCATTGAAATGCAATAAACATACACTTCAATGAAGTGGCTTTTTCAAGAATTGCTCAAATAGTCTTATTATTCCACCTCTAATTCCTGTATTTACAGGTTCACCGTCTGAACATATAGCTACCAAACTATCCAGTGGTATGTCATCGGACTTAAAAAATTAAATGAGCTGACGTGCTTTCGTTTCAGCTTTCTCGCCTTGCAAAACAAAGAGACCTATGAGTTTAGACTGTGGCACACGAACAGCTTCTTTGATTTTGCGTATATGGCGATTATTGTTTATTACACTAGTCTACAAGGTTTTTTATCCAGAGACCTGAAATACTTTTCTAAAAGAACTTTTTACGCTGATTCTACGTCTATACGCAGTTTTCCCCTAATAGGTCGAATTTTTGAGATGCAGTGTGATTTCCATTTTTTAAGACTTTGATCCAGTTTTTCTACTCTAGAAACTAAACTGTTTTATGTAAAGCAGTCAGTTGTATGTCACCTGACAGATAATTAAATAAGCTATCCAATATTATATTAACCATTTGTATGTCATGTTTTTTCTCTGAGATATTTAAGTCTAAAGTTCAAATTTTAAGTTTTTGGTTAAAAGTTTTGAAATTTGATCTTCTTTTCCATAATAGGTCTGTTTTCGTACACATTTTTGAGTAAAAGTCGAGTAAAGTTCAATGTGAGAGCAAAAGGAAATTTGAGAATAATGCCAAAAGTACGGAAACGACTTCTAGCTAGTTTCAAGCACAAACACAGCTGTTTGCCTATCAAACGTAAACAGCGCCATTTTTAACTTAATATTTTACGAGGGGTGCCTTTTATATTTCGGGATTAGAGAACAAAAATAAATATTAATCATCGAAAATCACTTTATTGTTTTTCAAAATATTCTCCATTAAGATCTATACACTTTTGCATGCGTTTGAACCAATTGTCGAAGCACTTTTGCCACTCTGATTGAGGTATCTCCAAAACATGCATTCTGAATGCCGCAACCGCTTCTTCGGGCGTCGAAAATCGTTGTCCACGCAGTTTATTCTTCACGGTTGGGAATTCAAAAGAAATCATTCGGTGCCAAGTCAGGACTATACGGCGGATGACCCATCAAATCGATGTTTTGGGTGCTCAAAAATGCAGTTGTTTGAGCCGATGTGTGAGAGCTCGCATTGTCGTGGTGAAGAGTGATCCGTCTTCGGCGGTTGGTTTTCCTGATTTCTTGGAAGACAACTGGCAAACAAATGGTTGTGTACCACTTAGAGTTGACTGTTCTGCGTTGTTCTAGTGGTACGGTTGCGACATGTCCATATTTTCCGAAAAAACAGGCGACCATTTGCTTGGAAGTGCTTCGTGCTCGTATTTTTTGAGCATTTCCTTCGACCAATCGACACGAGCCTTTTTTTGAGCGATTGACAAATTGTGTGGGATCCAACGCGAACAAATTTTTTTGACAGTCAAATGTTTATGCAATATTGAATGTATGCTGGTTCCACTTATGCCTAAGGTTGCCTCAATCTCACGATAGGTAACATGACGATCTTGCAATATCAGTTCGCGCACAGCATCAATGGTTTTCGGAACAACAGCTGATTTCGGACGACCTTCACGAAATTCGTCTTGGGAGTGAACTACGACCACGATTGAATTCACCATACCATCGATAAACACTGGTCCTTGATGGAGCTTCATCGCCAAAAATTGAATTAAGTTCATCCATGCACTGTTGCTGTGTTAATTCACGTCGAAAGTTGTAAAATATAATCGCACGAAAATGTTCACGATTTAATTCCATTTTTAGACCGAGATGAATCTTTTAAGTTACTATAAACAACACAAATAGCGCTCGTATGTCAAAACGTTCTGAGTACGTATAAGCCAACAAATGTCAAACTTTGCGGTAGAGCTTTCAGTTGACAGATTGCAACACCAGGGTTGCCAAATCCCGAAATATAAAAGGCACCCTACGTATATTTTTTTATATGTATTGATATATTTTAATAGTTAACACTTTGTAAATAATCGCACAATATAAGCAAACAACAAATGATAAATTGACATTGGCTTGTTCTTCTTAATGCTTATTCTTCTTGATGCTTGTTCTTATGCAGCTGGAAAAAATTTCATCTAGCACACTTCGAGCAACTTTCGAGCTCGAGAGAGCGATTTTATGCTTGTTTTTCTAGCTGGAAAAAGTACGGAAACACGTTCTAGCACATTACAAGTTACTACAATCGAGTACGGAAACAGACCTAATGTTTAAAACTAGTTTTCAAAGATATTTTAATTTGATATATTTTATTGCTTTATAAATTGCTTTATATGATTGTTTTATATGAAACAGTTTAGTTTCTAGAATGGAAAAACTGGATCAAAGTCTTAAAAATGCAAATCATCCTGCATATCAAAAATTCGACCTATTAGGGGAAAACTGAGTACAGACGTAGAATCAGCGTAAAGAGTTCTTCTAGAAAACTATTTCAGGTCTCTGGATAAGAAAATTTTATAGAATAGTCTTATTTAAGTAATTAACATTTCATCTTTTCTGGAATCATAAACAAATGCCAACAGCGTTGAAGTGTCGGATCGTTTTTTAAAACCTCATTTTGACATCGATTTCGTTCTATTTCAACTTTATTCTTATCTAATATTAAGGTTTGGTCATTTTTGTCTTTTATGTTTAAATCTTTCATAAGTGCTGATGCCAGTGCAGCTGAAGCGCTATGAGATACACCATATCTGTCGCATTCCATCGCAAAGTTTGATAACTTAAGCCTTTGTATGTACGGTCCGCGATCAGCAACTGCATAAGTCCCAGCTGGAACATCTAAGTCCATACTACTTGCACTCATGTCAAATGGAAAGGACCAGGTCTCATCAGACGGACAATTTTCTGTGCTTACCTCTGATATTAATTCGAGAAATGCAGAAATAGTCTGTTGTCTATCTGTTTGCTGATCCAATGTAAATTATTTCATATATAATGGTGTGTTGCCACAAGCACAATTCAAAGTAAGTAAATTACAAGTACATTTTGCAACCGAAAACAAAAATTGTAGCAAGCCAACAAAATCATTAGTGGTATTCGCTCTTTTGTGTATTAGGTGTACTGATTGTAATTGTAACTATAAATACAAGGAAAAGAGTGAGCGACTTCTTTCACATCAGTGTATCTACGATTGGCTACACTGGTGGCAATTGAACAGCTGATTGTTCATATATTTTTTTCCGGAAATGCCGCAAAAGTCTGAAAAGGCAAAAATAATAAATCATCTCTTAGAAAATGCCGAAAATGAAATTAGTATATTTAAAATATTTTCTCAGCTAAAACCTTGATTTTTCAGACGAAGTGCTCATAAAAGATGTTACCATTGTAATGGCATGTCGCTGTGGAATTGAACGCATTAGTCCAAAATCGTGCACTTGGCGTAATGAAATATTAACAGGAATGATGATCGCTTTCTTCATATGCTGCGAGTTAACCGAATCCAGTTTACTAGTATCTTAGCACTAATCTTTGCTGACGAAGAATTCAACAAGTCGCATGCCTGTGAACAGTTTTCATTGGAGTTGCAGTTGGCAATTGATCTTTTTAAACTTGGGTCGTCAGGAGAAAGTGCAACCATATAAAAAATTGCTACGTCTTTTGGAGTAAGTGATGGTGGCACAATATGCCATATATATATTGAAAAAAACGCAGCGGGTTTTTAAAGCAGTTTTAAGACATATTTAAACGCGAAAAAAATTGTTATTGAAACATTCCCTGAACTGTCATTTTGGATACGTAGATGGCACAGAGCTTAAATTGGCAGAATCACCTGTACGCATAAATATATCGTATTTTTCGAGAACCCACGCTTATTTTATAAAAGCGCAAGTCGCTTACGATTACAAACTCCGCATTCGGAGTGTAGTTGTTGGTCCCTATGGCAGTGCTCACGATGCAAAAATATTCCATCTTCATCTTCTTTGTTCAAAAATAAGGAAACATTTTTCTCCTCGCAGCAGTGGATTGCAGGAGATTCTGCTTACCCACTCTCCGAAACCGTTATAACCCCTTACCGTACCAGTTCTCAAAATCTTGATCGGAACCAAGGCATTGCCTTTAACTTAACGCACAGTAAATATCGCGTGCGAATTGAGCATTGTTTTGGACACCTTAAGGAAAAATTCGGAAGCCTTCAGGAATTTAGAATGAATTGCACAGCAATGAAAGTAAAAAATTGTCTAGCGAATGGTTTTTAGTCTGCTGCATTTTGCATATTTTACTGGATTCTTCAGAAATAAAAGAATGGGAGAATGTTATGATTTCAGCAGTATTCATTTTAAAGGCAATAAAATCACCTTTCCAACCGTGTATCAACAAACCCCACCAACTTAACCGTTACCGAGCTGTGATCGTGTGAAGAAGAAATCAATCGGTTGAAATTACCAAATTTCAATTTTGAGTGCAAATTTCTCAGAATTTCGCGAAATAAATGAAATTTTTTTCTTAGATAAATTTTGTAATTTATTAAATTTTTTTTCAATAGCATCAACAACAAAAACATATCTTTAAAAATAAAAAAGTTGGCTTTACTAAAAAATTTATACTTATTAGAAAATAGTAATAAATAATGACATTACAATTATTTATGCAGTAGATAATATCATTTAGTGCAGCCAACTTTTTTATTTTTTAAGATTTGATTATTGAATAAATTCCAAATTGATCCAAAAAAAAATTTCATTTATTACGCGAAATTCACACTAGCACAGCTCGGTAACGATTAAATTGGTGGGGTTTGTTGATATACCGTTGAAAAGCATACTGGTATACTGGCAACACTGTTTTACCTAAGCCGTGTTTTTTATTGTGCTCTTGAATAAATTTAAAATTGTTAATATCTAATATAATATTTAAAATTATTAAGCAAAAATAATTCGAGTCGGTTTGCTACGCATTGCTGAGGATCTTCATCTGGATTGTTCCTGTTGTTCATCTTCAAAGCATTTATAAATCCTTTTCAAAATAGTTTATTGCATACTATATATTCATTTGCATCAGTTGTTTCTTATTTAGCAACAACAACTTTATGTTTAGCTTGTTGATGCGAGAGTGAAACTTGGTTTTTAATTTCAGTTGCACTTTGACGCTAGCTCACTATTTTGTCGCTGGTGCTTCTCAAACTGTTTTGACAAATAATTTGTTTTATTCTCAAACTGTCACTGAAATAGAGTTCCCATAGTACTTTTGTTGCACTTTTTATTATACTTTTGTAATTTATTTCTTTCATTAAAAATGTACTGCAATTTTCGCAACTGCACTGTAAAAGGTGAATCTGACCAGCTGGTTAATTGCTGGTTGTGTGATGCTTTTTTTCATGTAAAGTGTGCAGCATTGAATGCGAGAATTTTTGATGCACTCAATGAAAGAAAAGGACTTCGTTGGTCTTGTACAGACTGCATATCTACTGATGTAGATATTTTAAAGCTTATAAGACAATCTCGAAGAGGCTTTTTAGAGGTGTCTAAGGACTTGGTGGGGGCTCAAGCTAGATTGGCTGATTTTGAAGATTTGTTCAAAAAATTTAAAATCATGGATGAAGCTTCTGTTTCCCATAAGCCTAAACGACCACCCATGAATCTTCGAAGTTCTGCAAAATCTGCTAAGCCTGGCGCTATATCCATACCTCCGTCTGTTAATAACAATGATTTAATTTCACTTTCACCTGTTTTGAACTCACCTTCCAAAGCGCAATCAACTGAGTCTGTAAATAAAGATCAAAATGCTGATTATATTGCCCCTACTAATGAGGCTGAATCAGCTGATCTGAATTTACATCCGGTTGAGTCTTCTGAAGTAGTACCAACTGTAGTCATAAGTGATGATTCTCCGGGTAATTCTGGTAAGAAAAAAACTTATGCCGAAGCCTGTACTGCTACTAATACTATTCCTTCAATTTCCGTTATGAGCTCGGTTTTAACTGGTGCTATACCAAAACAAATATTGAAAAAAAGCATTATTCTGTCGTCTTGTAAAGAACTTAAAAGTTCTATATTTGTATCTCATTTTGCTCTTGATACATCCGAGGAAGACGTTTTACATCATATAAACTCTAAATTGAATATTGTTAACAAGAATATTTCGGTTTACAAATTCAAGTTTTCATATGAGCGTACTGTATCTTCTTTCAAAATAAATTTGCCTGGAAATCTCTTTAATACGGTATTAGATCAAGGTTTTTGGCCTGAAAATACGTTGATCCACGAATATATTCCTAGATTATAACCGAAAACTACACTGGCTACTTTACCTGTTCGTACTACTAAACAAAAAAACTAGATTGTTTCCTTGCATTCTTTATCTTATACCAAAATGTTCGAGGTCTATTAAATACAAAGTTAAAATATTTACATATTTTAAGCCACAAGCTACTTTTTGACATAATTGTTTTCAGTGAAACTTGGCTTCAGCCTAACACCCTAAATACTGAAATTCTATCTAATAATTTCAATATTTGTCGGAAAGATAGAAACGCTATTGCTGGTAATTCTTTTAATGGCGGTGGAGTTTTAATTGCCGTTAAATCTTCTTATTTCTCACAAGAAATAATAATTCCTGAGGTATAATATAATATTCCTGAGGTATATATAAATAATGATTCCTGATCTGATATTGAATTTTGTTGTGTTCTTGTAAAGTATGCTGCGTTAAATCTTTATGTAACATGTTCATATATTCCTCCTGTTTCCAGCGTAGAGGTATATTTGAAACATTTGGTTTCGATAAATAAAGTATGTTTAAAACTTCAGCCTCATGATCCCATTCTAATAACGGGTGATTTTAGTCTTCCAAGTGCCGTTTGGAACTGCTGCACCGAAATCCCTGCAATATTATTGCCTTCGTCTGAATGCTCATCTGCTAATTCATTTTTAAATGAGCTTTCAAGTCAAGGACTTTTTCAATTAAACAGCCACTTTAACAAGAATAGCCGTTTGTTAGATCTTTTATATTTTGACGACAGCAATATTATTTCAGTTTCAAGGACAGATCCACTCGTGCTCCCTAAAGATCCATACCATCCAACTTTAGAAATTGCTCTTAATTTTCCTAAACAATCTGTTATGAATCGTATTGCTCAACCTCCTGCTGAGTTAAATTTAAAAAAAAACCAATTTTATTTTGGTAAAAAACAATATATCTAATATTAACTGGACATCCGTACTAAATATCGTTAATACAAAAACATCGCCATAAAACCTTGATTCGGCTGTCTCTGCTTTTAATAGAACTCTCAATGATTGTTTCTATCATCAGTACCACAGAAAAAAGCCCGTTTAGCCTCTGGTCCTGTATGGTTTACTGAAGAACTGAGAAAATTAAGAAACTTAAAATCGATGCATTATAAAAAATTTTAAAAAACTCATAGCATTACAGATTTTGGTTCTTATACCTCTATTAAGTACAAGTATCGTCAATTATGCAAGCAATCTTACGATATTTATTTAATAAAAGTAAAATTAAATATCAAATCTGATGCTAAATCATTCTGGAACTTTGTCAACACAAAACGCAAGATATTGATTCCTATCCTTCTTTTATAAAATATAAAACTGTTGAATCGGATAGCGATAATTGCATTTGTAATTTTTTTCGCCGACTTTTTCAAAGCGACCTATTCATCTTCATCCTATGATAATCTAAGCTATCCATTTAGTGTTCAATCTGGGGATATTTGTCTTTATCATACTTAAAAGCTCTTAAAACGTCATATAAAAGTGGTCCCGACAATATACCGTCATGTATACTAAAATATTGCTGTGATGAATTAGTATTTCCAACCACTTTGATTTTTTCTTCTTCATTAAAATCTTGCTATTTTCCAGTTGTCTGGAAGTCGCCTTTTATTATTCCGTTGCACAAGTCTAGTAACAGGTCTTTAATCGATAACTATCTTGGAATTGCAAAATTAAGCGCTCTGCCGAAGCTTTTCAAGGCAATCATTACTTCACAATTATCACATAGTGTTAAATCTTTATTGTCTCCACTCCAACATGGATTCGTTTCTGGAAAATCTACGGTTACAAACCTACTTGAATTTACTTCCAAAACCATTGAGAATTTTGGAAAAGGTTTACAGAAGCGCTCTGCCGAAGCTTTTCAAGGCAATCATTACTTCACAATTATCACATAGTGTTAAATCTTTATTGTCTCCACTCCAACATGGATTCGTTTCTGGAAAATCTACGGTTACAAACCTACTTTAATTTACTTCCAAAACCATTGAGAATTTTGGAAAAGGTTTACAGACTGATGTTATATACACAGATTTTAGTAAAGCTTTTGATGTTGTTAATCATAAACTCTTAGTCTTAAAGCTATCTCTTCCAGTGCCAGTTTGCCGTTGCCCAGGGAACACCACGTGGAGGTTTGAGTCGACTTGAGACGATTTCGACATGGATAATGCTGGCCTCGCCAGGTTGAGGCGGTCAGACACGTTGTCATGTGAAGGTTCGCCGCCTGTTCCCCGGGGGAACGGTTATTAAGTAACGGGTACCGCTACAATAATAACAACTATAGAAACAACAGCTACAGAGTTTAAAACAACAACTACAGAAGTAATCATTACAGAAGTAATAACAATAATACAAGCCCTTCTAATAACAACAACAAAAGAAATAACAATGACAACAGGAACAACGGTAATTAAACCAATTGGAACAATAAACGACGAGTACGAGTCATACATGATTAGGGAAACGAGAGCGGCCCGGAAGAACAAGAACTTCAGGAAGGCCAACAATACGAGTAGATAGGAAAATATATGTTTTATCTCAAAAATTGACAAATTATGTCGTACTATCGTGTGACCAAACAAAAAATAAACTAACATTTTTAATAAACAGATGGGATCATTGGTAGAGATTTCTTGATGAACTATATGCGCAAGATTGACTATGAAACTTACACAGTAACAATCAACTTCAAAAACGACGAGTATATCGTACCTTTATTTACGAAATCACATGAAAAAGAGTTTTACAGAATACCCCCTCGATCGGGGTCGGATACCCCCACGAACAACGGTCTAAGACTGATCGACTTCGCCGCGGCGCGAAACATGGTAGTTAGTAGCACCAGATTTAAGCACCTCGACATCCACAAGGCCACCTGGCTGTCCCCGGATCAAAAAACGCGAAACCAAATTGACCATGTTGTAATCGAGGGAAGGCATGCCTCTAGTGTTCTAGATGTGCGTACATTTCGGGGGGTCAACATTGACTCCGACCATTATCTTGTTGCAGCCAAGATCCGCATGCGATTATGCAATGCGAAGAACATACGCACAGGAATGTAACGAAAGCTAGATGTCACTAAGCTGCAATTACAACGGACTGCCGAAGCCTACTCCGCTAAACTCTCGGTTAAGCTCAACCAACCAACCTCTGGACCCGACGATGCTGGCGGACTTTGGGCGCATATATCCCACTCCATGCGCGCTGCCGCTGAAGAAGTCATTGGTTTTCGGCGCCCGCAACCTCGGAACCAATGGTATGATCAGGAGTGTCGCATTGCGACTGCAGTAAAAAACGCCGCATATAGAAAAACGCTGCAGTCAGCTGCAACGCGAGCCGTGCGAGAAAACTACCGCGAAAAGGAGAAGGAAGAGAGGCGCCTTTTCAGACGCAAGAAAAGAGAGCAGGAAAAGCGTGAGCGTGAGGAACTAGAGGTATACCAGGGCAAGAAGGGTGCACGAAAATTCTATCAACAGGTTAAGCGTCTAACCCAAGGTTTCAAGCCCGGAGCATCCACTTGTAGAGACGAAAATGGAGATCTGAATACGGATACGCAGTGTGTGCTGAGATTGTGGAGACGGCACTTCTCCAATTTACTTATTGGCGACGATTCCACCAATGCCGCCCATGGAGAGCGCAGTTCAGAGCTACCAATCAACAATGACGGAGTGGAAGTATCACCACCTAGCCATGAAGAGGTTCGAGTTGCTATCCAACGACTCAAAAACAACAAAGCAGCGGGTGCTGACGGCCTGTTAGCTGAATTGTTTAAAACCGGCGGCGATGAATTGATAAGGCGCATGCATCAGCTCATCAGCAAAATATGGCTAGAAGAAAGCATGCCCGACGATTGGAACCTCAGCGTACTGTGCCCTATACTTAAGAAAGGAGACCCAACAATCTGCACACATAGAGGTATCAGTCTTATTTCCATCGCATATAAGGTTCTCTCAAGCGTACTGTGTGAAAGATTAAAGCCGATTACAAAAACACTGATTGAACCTTACCAGTGTGGCTTTCGACCTACTACAGACCAGATTTTCACGCTACGACAAATCCTGGAGAAACCCCGCGAAAATCAAATTGACACACACCATCTCTTTGTCTATTTTAAAGCTGCGTTCGATAGCCTGAGAAGGGTATACCTGCAAAGTTGATAAGACTTTGCAGAATGACGTTGAGCAACACACGCAGCTCCGTCAAGGTAGGAAATGACCTCTCCGAATCTTTCAATACCGAAAGAGGTTTCAGGCAAGGCGATCCACTGTCTTGCGACCTCTTCAACATCATCATGGAGGGGATTGTACGAAAGGCCGGTGTGCATCGTAATGGAACCATTTTCTATAAAGGTGTCCAGCTCCTTGCGTACGCTGATGATATTGATATTGTCGGCAGAACCAAGAGAGATGTTACCGCTGCTTTCGCCGCTATCGCAAAGGAATCAGCCAAAGTGGGTTTGACGATAAGTGAGGGTAAAACAAAGTATATGCTGTCTACAAACAAGGGAGCGCGGCGTTTAGACTCCCACGTTTCCTCCGGCAGCTATAACTTTGAAGTAGTCAAGGAGTTCGTATACCTCGGCACCGGCATTAATACCAACAACGAAATCAGCCTGGAGATAAAGCGAAGAACAATAATTGCTAATAGGTAAGCAACTAAGTTCCAGAGCCCTCTCTCGATCGACAAAACTATAACTCTACAAGACGCTCGTTCTACCTGTGCTGCTTTATGGCGCTGAGGCATGGGTAGTTTCGCAAACTGACGCAGCCGCTCTGGGGGTGTTCGAGAGAAAAGTTCTTCGCAAAATCTTCGGTCCTGTTCGAGTCGGCGATGACTATCGCATCCGAATGAACCACGAGCTGTATGAGCTCTACGAAGACATTGACGTAGTGCGGCGTATAACTGTGCAGCGACTACGCTGGCTGGGTCCTGTCCATCGTATGGACGACGAAGGTCCAGCAAAAAAGGTGCTCGAGGCGAGGGTCGCTGGTCAACGACGAAGAGGGAGACCATGCCTTTCGATGGATGGACCAGGCTGAGGAAGCCCTAACCGCACCTGGTGTATCCGATTGGAGAAGGCTCGCGCAAAGCAGAGGCGCCTGGCGAGAGCTGATGAGGTCGGTCGAAATCCGGACACGGGTTGTTACGGCCACCTAAGTGATCATCTGTTCTTAATACCAATACTACAAGAATATTGCACTTATATACAAATTTGTTTATAAATTTGTTTGCAATACAAACACGTGATTCTGCTGTGTTTGCCTTTCACAAAACTCTCAATAATTGCTTTTTAACTTCAGTTCCACAGAGAAAAGCCTCTTTGATATCTGGTCCGGCATGGTAAAAATAAAAATATAAAAAATATCAAAAAACTCATAATATTTGCTATTTAGCTTCTTATACCTCAACTAAATATATGTACCGGCAATTATATACTAAGTAAGTACTACCCCGGTGCAAGAAAAGATAAATAAAGGACTAGAGGAGGTAAACGCGTCATAGCGAGACAACGGGTAGCAGAAATTTACAGTATTCTACCATTAGTACGTGACCTGGCCCAAAAGCAGCGTTTGCTGAAACAGATTGAAGAGTAGAAACAAAATTACGGCCCGCGCAGAGGAAAATAAAATGGGTTGGTTCGCACCAAAGAAGTCATTACAACAGTAGCAGCAACAGTGAAAGCGGATTTTTAAACATAGTAGGAGTTAAAAGTGTTATTTTTATGATTATAACAATATTGTATATAGTAAATAGATACTATAAAAATTATGTACGCAAACAGATGTTGCGTAATATAAACAACTCGGTCTAAAATAAATTAAATGTAAAATATACAAAAATTTTTTTTTCCAAAAAAAAGAATTAATACTTATAATGAATGTGTAAAGAAATGAATAAATGAATTGCATGAATTTGATAAAATATTAATATGTCAGAATCTGCTACAACTTGGTTTTACCAATGATCTTTGGCATCCTGTTTGAAAAATATTGCGCCACTTGCAAAGGAAAAATTATAGACATAGGTGAAATAAAATATTTAGCATACAAAAACGATACTTTTCACTACGAATGTTTCAGGTGCGAAAAGTGCAAAACAAAAATTGGAAAAAATAAATTTCAAATCTGTAAATCAAATATATGTATAAATCAATATATGTAGCAAATATTTGTAAAGAATGATTATATAATAATAAAAATAAAGGATTTTAATAATAAATCCTCATAATAAATGGAACTAGATATCACTCAGAAAATATTAGCAAAATTAAGTAAAGCACCAAATAGGACATTATCATTAAAATACTATATAGAAGACACAAAAAAAAAAAAAACAATTAGCAACACTTAGAGAGACATTAATAAAGAATTTTACTAGGAAGTGTGAGTTAGAAGCATTTGACCAATTAGCGATTGCAGTAAATAATTTGTTGAAACCAAAAAAAAGAAGTGAACATTCAGAGTCAAAGTCATAAAAGAGTGAAAGTAAAGCAATAAATGAAATCAACATCTTGAACAACATGTCAGCGTTCAATCTAGAAACAGCCCTTAAGGCCATACTAATATTTAACGGACATTACAACGAACTTGAACCATTTTTGAAAATTACGGAACTGCTAAACAATACATACAATGACGAATCTTAAAAACTATTAATAGAATTCGTTAAAAGCGTGAAATTAGGTTCAACAGTAAGAACCACTTTAGGTTTCGTAGAGGATATAAGCGATTTCAATAGTTTGAAAAACAATTCAGCCGAATCATATGAAAGCAATTTAACTACAGCGCAAATTCACACTCGACTATCAAATTTTGTACAGAAAAATTTATCAGTTTCTAGTTATAAAGGCAAAATAATGAACTTAACAACAGAATTAAACAGACTGCAGATAAATGAATTAGGTGCGACTGCTTCAAAGGAACAAAAAGCTGTGGTAACACAAATGAATGAAAGGTATGCACTCACTGTATTCAAAAATGGCTTCAGTGAAGATCTGAACGCAACGATTTTCGCAGCCCAACCAACAAAATTAAGTGAAGCAATAAACCTTGCTTTAGATATTGAAAACACAAATAGTGCTCATCCTAGAAACGTTTTGTATATAAAGAATATATATAATATATATATAATATAACGTATTCTATATATATATAGAAATTGGAATAGACGAGGAGAAAGTAATCAGCGAGTCAATCAACCATGGAATCAGGGCTCACGACACAGAGACGATGATAATAGAAATAGGAACATTAATTCTAAAGGATTAAATAATGGTTACCACTACAATAATAACAACAACGGTTACAGAGGTAATAACAACAACTACAGAAGTAACCATTCCCGAAGTAATAACAATAATGCAAGCCCCTCTAATAACAACAACAGAAGAAATAACAATGACTACAGGAACAACGGTAATTACATCCATTGGAACAATAACCGACGAGTACGAGTCATACAAGAACAGGGAAACGAGAGCGGCCCGGAAGAACAAGAACTTCCGGAAGGCCAACAATAGTTAGGAAAATATATGTTTTATCTCAAAAATTGACAAATTATGACATACTATCGTGTGACCAAACAAAAAAATAAACTAACATTTTTAATAGACACAGGAGCAGATATCTCCATATGTAAGAATATAAATAATAACCTCGATATAGACTGCGAAAACAGATGCAGATTAACCGGCACAACAGAAGAAAAATTATACACATTAGGAACAACGAAGTTATCATTACGTCTTGGAAAGGACAGAGCGATGAACGATTTCCACATTGTAGGTGAAGATTTCCCAACAACAACAGATGGTTAATTGGTAGAGATTTCTTGATGAACTACATGTGCAAGATCGACTATGAAACTTTCACAGTAGCAATCAATTTTAAAAACGACGCGTATATCGTGCCTTTATTTACGAAATCACACGAGAAAGAAATTTACCCATTTAGTGATTTTGCCCATTAAGTTAAATTTGAAAGAAGACAGTGTTATATTGAACCAAGAACTAACCAAGGGAGTGTTTTTAGCAGCTCCATCAAAAGGCATTTGCCACATCAAAAAAATTGAATGTAAATGCCGAAAAGACTATTATTAAAGATTTAAGCCCAAAAACAGAGAAATTAAGCGACTACATGATATTGAAAACAACACTCAATGGAACGAAAAGAAACAATGACGAAAGATTTGAGAAGCTAATGACTGCATTGAACTGGAGTAAGCAGTCTGAAGCAGAACTTAAAGAAATATTCAGAAAATATCAATATATTTTCCATTTAGAAGGAGAAGAAGTCTCAACAAACAACTTTTATACGCAACAGATATCTCTGAAAGATACAGTATACATAAAGAACTATAGGCTGCCGCATGCTCACTATGATGAAATAAAGTCTCAAGTCAAAGGATTATTAAATAGTAACATCATCGAACCTTCTGTACGCCCCTATAACGCACCTTTGTTACTGGTACTAAAAAAAGCAATAATGAAAAAAAACATGGCGTTTGGTGGTTGATTACAGAAAGCTCAACGAAAAAATAGTCAATGACAAATTCCCATTGACGAGGATAGAGGTTGTTCTGGATATGCTAGAGAGGGCCAGCTATTTTTTCACTTTGGATATAACCAGCTCTTTCCAACAAATTCCGCTAGATCAAGACTCTAGACCATTAACCGTGTTTTCAACGCAAGACGGTCATTATCAATTCAAGCGTTTACCTTTTGGTCTCAAAATCTCATCGAACAGTTTTCAAACAATGCTAACGATTACGCTAAGCGTTCTAAGCTCCGAAGCTTTTGTATACGTCGACGATATAATTGTTTTCGGATGCTCACTGAAGCACCACAACCAAAACTTATTAAAGGTTTTTGATCGTCTACAACGATATAATTTAAAAGTCAGTGCAAACAAATGCAATTTCGTCAAGTCAGAAGTGATTTATCTTGGGCATTTAACAACAGACAAAGGCATTAAAACAGATCCAGCTAAATGCGAGGCAGTTTTAAAATACCCGTCACCAAATAATGCAGACGACGTACGAAGATTCGTGGCTTTTTGTAACTATTACAGACGTTTTTTCCCTGATTATGCAAGTATAGTCAAATGTTTGAATTCACTTTTGAAAAAACGCACACCTTTCATCTGGTCAGAAGAATGCGAAAAAGCATTTAACAAGTTAAAACAAAAACTTATTCATCCACCAGTACTGCAATACCCTAATTTTGAGAAGCCATTTGTCATAACTAATGACGCGTCTGATTTCGCATTAGGAGCTGTCCTCTCGCAAGGAGAAATTGGACATGATCTGCCAATATCATACGCTAGTAAGTCATTACAAAAGCATGATATAAACAAACCTATAATCGAAAAAGAACATCTAGCCATCCATTGGGGAATACATTTTTGTATACCATACCTGTTTGAAAGAAAATTTATAGTAGTCACTGATCATACACCTTTAGTATCGTTATTTTCCCACAGAAACCCATCATCGAAAATGACAAGAATTCGAGTAGACCCGTCAGACTATGATTTCGAAATTGTGTACAAACAAGGTAAAATAAACACAAACGCTGATGCGTTGTCCAGAATAAAATATGATAGTGAAATTTTAAAAATATGATTCCTACAAGCAGAGAGAAAGAAATCTTATCTTAGTAATAACAAGGAGCAAAACGAAACAGAATTTAAAAGAGAATAATACGAGTGAAATAAAAACTAACGACAATGCGAGTATAATGAAGAATGACTTTAAGATTTTAAAGAAATTAAAATTTATATTAAAAAAGAATTGTAAGCTCGCCATAAAATTGAACAATGATATTGTGCACATAACACGTAGTGATGACCCTTCGCACCTAGGTACGATGTTAGAGAAACTACATTGTTTTTTGAACAAATCACAGATAAAGGAAATAGCCCTTTGTGATCAAGAATATATATTAAAAAATACCGATATAAATGCATTCAAGATAGAATATAATGAATTAATAATGAATAAATCCTCGCCAATTAAGATGCTAATACACAAAGCTCCTCGACATATAGATAGTTTTATGCAACAGCACAAATTAATAGATGAATATCATAATACTTGAACAGGAGGACACATATGAATCAGAAAAACGATTTTGTAGTTGAAACAACGCTACATCTGGAAGAACATTAGAAAAATGGTTAAAGAATACATATACAATAGCGAAAAATGTCACAGAAATAAAATAAACCCACATATAAAACAGAGTTTAACAATAACGAATACACCAACAAAAGTTTTGAAACTGTATCTATAGACACATTAGGTCCATTAAGCATATCTAACGGTAATCGATACATTTTAACTATCCAATGTGACCTTATCAAATTTGTTTTAGCACACCCTATCGCAACAAAAGAAGCAAAGACAATTGCAACAACGCTAGTTGAACAGTTCATACTTAAATATGTATGTTTCAAGGTCCTAAAATCTGATAACGGTACAGAATTTAAAAATGAGTTGATGTCAAACATATGTAAATTGCTAGACACGTGACAAATTTTTTCGACCCCTTACCACAATCAGACAATTGGAGCTCTAGAAAGAAATCATAGGGTTCTGAACGAATATGTACTATCTTGCAGATGACCAAGAATGGGATAAATGGGTCCCTTACTACACATTTGCGTATAACACCACTCCTCATGTAGATACATCATATTCACCATATGAATTAATATTTGGTAAACTACCATCACTCCCGAGTGATATTTTAAATGAACATGACAAAATATATAATTTTGAAGATTACAATAATGAATTAAAACTTAGGTTAAAAACATCTATCAATAGAGCTAGAGATATGATTAAAACAGTTAAACATAAGAGAAAGATAAAATATGATAGAAATAAGAATGAAGTTTCATTAGAAATAAGTGATTTAGCTTTCATAGGTTTAGAAAATAAAAAGATAGTACAGAGCCCATATCATGGACCATATAAGATAATTGATAGATTAGGTATAAACTCTCTAGTAGAGATTAACGGTAAAAGTAAATTATTGCACAATATTTTAAAGAAATACATAAAAAGTAGTTAACAATTTAAATTTAATATAATCAAATTATTCACTAATAATAAATTGAAAATAATAAATTCTTGAAAAACAACATACTCTAAAAAAAAAACAACTTACATGCACAGTTAATATATATAATTAGAAAATAGAGAAATATTAATAAAGCATCTAAATAAGATAAATATATGCAATGAAAATTATATCTAAATACCTTCTCTATTTTTAATAAGTAATAATAAGTTATTTGTAAACAACATTGTGTAAACTGCTCTTAAGCTCCTCCAATCTTTAAAAAAATTCTTTGAAGTAATAAGTTTTCGCTTAAGGGTAAGGGTGTAGTGTCATAGCACAGCCAGCCCACGGTATAATTGAATAACATAACAATTAACCTAAACCTAATTAACTAATATTCGTCTTGTTTATTTTCTTCCATTCATTACTACACTGGGTCAAGCGATTTGTATTACATTGCGACTGACACAAACAATGTTGGTGCATTGATTTTTGCAAGCGCAGCAATAGTAATTATTTGAAGTTGTAAGAATGAAAGAAAGAAAAATAACTTATTTAATGTAAAGAAATTCTATGGTATGTTTAAATATAGGGAGGAGTTTTGGAAACCATATGAAATAAAGATACTGGTCTTTTTAGTATATACTAGCTTATACCCGGAGCGCTTCGCTGAGCTCAGCGCTTATCCCCTAAAAAAGGGCGTAGCTTTAGTGAAGCTATGCTTTTATAGTAAGTTCGTACCGAGTTTCATTGATGTGTGTGCTTTTTCAATATCCAGTAGTCTCAGAATAAACGCATTAAATAAACAAGAAATTATAATAGTTGCTTTAAATAAAGATTAAGAAACCAAATACATATATATATGAACAGAATAAATCTTACTTGTTTGTTTGACTGCTGGATTCAAAAAGAAAGATTAAGACTTTAAAAATTCCAACCAGCTTATATACAGAAAGACTGCAGAAATACAATTTTTTAACGGGTAACATTAAACTTAAACAATATTAAGAATTATAGCGGAGATTACTAATACAATAGAATGCAAATAATAATATAATTAAATAGACAAATTTAAAACATTAAAATACATAAAACTGCACAGCTCCCTACGTCTCGCTCCTACGATCTGCTTTACCGATCTTCACTGGCACCCCATTAGGGAAATTATTAACATCCCCACCCTCGTGAACTGACCCAGAGGGGGAGGATTCACCAACATGCTCTACGACGTCTAGGACCGCAAGTTTAGAAACGGCTCTTTTGTAGACTCCAGTACTTGTGCTGACCTCTGCTGATCGTGCGACTCCGTCTTTGCCATAGAATAGCTGTATTATTCTTCCTCTCTTCCACTGTGATCTTGATGTATCTGCGTCGCATATCAAGACTAAAGCACCAGGACGAATTGGAATTGATGGCGCTGTCCACTTGGTGCGCCTGGTTAGTTCGGGCAGATATTCATGAACCCATTGATTCCACAAGCCCTTTTTCATATTTTGCAGCACTCGCTACTGTTTTCGAAGACATAACAAACGTGGTTCGTACTGAGCCGGAGTTTGAGTAGAATTGGTGCATCCTAGTAAAAAGTGATTTGGAGTAAGCGGTTCTGGGTCGTCTGGCGTTACTGCTAGGTGTGTCAAAGGCCTCGAATTGACGATGTTTTCAGCTTCGATAAGGAAACTTTGTAAAGTTTCTAGCCGGGGTGCGTACTCCTTTGACATAGAATGCATCGCTTTCTTGACAGACTGAACTAACCTCTCCCACGCTCCGCCTTCACTAGGGTTGAGTGGAGTGTTGAATATCCACTTTATTCCAAGCCCCGAAAGACCCGCAGTAACGGTGTTGTTGTCTATGAAATTATTACTACCTCGTAACTCTTTTGCAATACCCACAAAATTCGTTCCGTTGTCACTGCGTATCTGAACCGGCATTCCTCTCCTATTGACGAAATTTCGAATACAAAATATGCAAGCACGCTTGAAAGGTCCGATGCTATCTCGAGATGAATAGCGCGTACCGTCAAACATGTGAATAACGCCATCCATCTCTTTTATTTTTGCCGACGAATTGTGCCTAAAATTGGTCCGAAAAAATTCAATCCTGTGTGTGAAAAAGGCCGCACGTATGGAGTTACCCTTTCGATCGGTAGAGCTCCCATCAGAGGTTGTTGTGGCGTAGCCTTGCGAAGTCGGCAAGTTTGACACTTCGATTGAACATTATTCAGCAGGCGTCTTAGCGATGAAATCCAGAATCTTTGCCTGATTTCACACATAATCGTCGAGGTGTTGATGTGATGAAGTTTGCAATGATAATATTGGGTGATAAGACGGGTCAATTCATGTCTTTCGGCAGAATAATAGGCCGTCTTGCTTCCATCATTAAGCACGCGGCTTTCTCAATGCGGCCATTTACTCGTAGCAAGCCCTCTTGGTCTATAAATGGATTAAGAGGCCTCAGATCACTGCTTGCTGGTACCGCCTCCCCCCGCAATAGCCAAGTAATCTCTGCTTCATACGCTTGCCCTTGTGACCAGTGGCATAGATTACGCTCAGCAGACAATTCCTCTTCCGCAGAAAGTTCTCCGCTTATCAACGCTTGCGATATGGACTTCAGCTTCAAATTCTTTAAGTATCGCTTTACCCAGGCGATTGTGCGCTTCATTCTACGATAGTTAGAAAAACGATTAATAAATGTGGCAAAGGATCTTACTTGGCATGTCACTAGCAGCATATGTTTTGCCCGAAGTTCTTGGTCACTAATATCTTCGCTGGTGTTCGAAAAAGTGTTGTCAGGCCAGTCGTTTTCGTTGAGTTTTAGGAATTCTGGTCCATTTTTCCATCTATTCTCGGCTTCGTATTGGCCAATATATCTGGAACGAGTCGCATCGTCGGCCGGGTTGGAATCTCCAGGGCACCACCTCCAGTCCTCAATCTTGCTACTTTCCAGTATTTCCGAGACTCTGTTTGCCACATTTCCATGGCATGTTTGCCACGTTTATATTTCCGATGATCTGATCGAATCCAACGAATCACGGTTTGAGAATCACTCCAAAAGGTACAGCGTTGGATTTTTTTTGTATGAGACTTTGCGATGGATTCCATAAGCCGCACGCCCATGACTGCTGCTTGCATTTCAAGTTTTGGCATTGTATGGAAGCGTGTCGGCGCACAACTAGTTTTGCCTGCAATAAAAACAATCTTTATAATGCCATCACTTACCGCTCTCCAATACGCCACAACCGCCATCGCCTCTTCACTCGCATCAGCAAATACATGTAGATCCAGCTGTACATTTTCGAATTCCTTAAAATAGCAGCGTGCTATACGAAGAAGTTTGACTTTTGGCCACCCCTCCATCCATCTTTTTAGGCGACGATAAAGTTCGTCAGGTAATGGCTCGTCCCAGTCAATACCAGATTTCCACACCTCCTGCATGAGCACCTTGGCGGATATCATAAAATTGGCTAAAAAACTGTAAGGATCGAAAACCGTCATCACGACACTTAACATTTCCCTTTTTGTGGGTTTTCTTTTAAAGTTTATTATTTCGTCCGGCACTTTCTTAAATTTCAAAACATAAACAAACTCATCTGTTTTCTTGACACTCAGTGCATACCTAAAATTCTATCCGACTCTCCAATTTTCACTGATTCACCTCTTTGTTGTGCAGCACTGCCAACAGAAAATTTGAACTTTTCCGAATTCGACACGATATTACGCATCGTGAATCCGCCAGATTGATGGATGCGTAAAACGTCTTTAACCACTTGAATAGCCTCATTTTCGGTTTGAAAACAATCAACATAATCGTCAACGTAATGTCGTTCAGTAATGGCTTACACAGCTCGTGGAGATTCATCGATTTATCTTTCGGCATTGATGTTTTTAACGTACTGGGCGATCGTAGGCGAGCAGGCTGCCCCGAAAATCATTCGAACCATTACATAGGATTCCACTGGCTTTGTCTGGTCTCCATCTCTCCATAAAAACCGCTGACTGTCTTGGTCCTCTTTTTTATAATTACCTGGTGAAACATTTCTTTAATATCGCCGCATACTGCCACTGGAGCTTGTCTAAATTTAAACAGGGTTGCTAGCAGTGGTTGATTTATGTCTGGTCCTGGAAGAAGATTATCGTTGAGTGAAATATTTTTGGTTTTGGCAGCTGCATCAAATACTAGCCGTAGACCGTCTTTATTTGGATTAGTCACGCCAAAATGCGGTAGATACATAGTTCTTTCCCTACGCTCCGCTGTTTCTGTTGGCGTAAGTTTCCTTGCGTATCCTTTCTCCAAATAGCTGTTAATTTTGTTTTGATATTCTGAATTATAATCCTTGTCACGAGCCATTTTCCTTTCTACACTTTTCAATCTTGTCAGTGCCGTTTTAAAACTATCTGGAAACGGTTTGACATTCTCCTTCCAAAGCAATCCCACTTCGTAACGATAATCAATTCGTTTTGTTGTAGTTTTTAATATTTCCAACGCTCTTTTTTCATCTTTCGACAAAATATTTTTTGTATTTGGTTTTGTGCCAAACGTTTCAACATCAAAGTATTCCCTCATCATTTGGTTCATTTCTATCGTTTCTGGATTATGTCTGCTATTTTTCTTACAGTGCAAGACACGATGTACCGATGGCTTATCTTCTTTTTCAATTAGACCATAAACCATCCAGCCCAGACGAGTCTTAGCTGCTATCGGAGTTGAACTGCTGGATTCGCGTGGGGCTTCGATAGGCACGGTCAAAAAGGCATGGGCCAAACTCAAAATTATTTGTGGCTTGACATTTCTGTAGCTAGGAAGTGGTAGCCCTGCTAAATGAAAATAATTACTATTTTGAACTGATCGAAAACTTTGCGTTGGCAGCTCCAACTCAGAAGTGTAGACATTTGACAAGGCATATTTTTTCGCATTTTCATATACACCGCTTACTGTTAGTTGTACTATCTCTGTGTCTTGACTCGTGGTGTGGTTATTAAGCCATTGCAGCTCCATAGTGTCCTTCTTACCTTTTAATCCAAGTTGCTTGGCTAGCTCGCGGTCCACCATCGTTACATTTGCTCTATCGTCGACAAAGGCGTAAGTTTCAATCGTGACTCCGTTTCCATATATCTTTATTGGCAGAATCTGAAAAAGAACGCATTGGTTGTTGTTGTTATGGCTGCTGTCCACATGGCAGCTTCGATTTTCATTGAGCGTCGGTGCTTCGGGTTTTCTCATTTCGCCCGGTCCATCGGATATTGATCGTTCAATCGCCTGTGCTGCTTGTGTCGCTGTGCGGCTCTCGGTTGGTTGACAGTGCAGCAATCGATGGTGAACTTTTGTACATCCGTTTAGTCCACATCTTCTTCTTGAGAAACAGCTGGTTGCCTGGTGTCCGAATTTAAGGTAAGAAAAACAAACTCTTACTTGCTTGACCTTGCTCCAACGTTCATCAACTGACAAATTTTTGAATGCAGGGCAATTATTTAGTTTACTGCATTCCCATGGCAGAGCTGACATTTATGGCAAGCAACACTAACATACGCATACCGGTGGCTGCCTGATGGGACAGTTGAGTTCGATGGTGGTTTTCTATTTCCAGTGGATCTCGTCGAATTAGATGGGAGTGAGTCCCCGACAATATTTATTTATTTATTTATTATTTATTTTAATAATATTATTTATTTCCGTCGGTAATTTGGCTACCAATTTGCTCAGTAGAGTAGTGTTGGACAGATGATGCTCACCTCGTGCATTCTTTAAAAAAGTTGCCATATTATTCATTTTGTTTGCGAAGTCAACCAACGATTCCAAATTGCCCTCAATCAATGTTGGAATATTACGAACTTTAGTAATCTGGCTTTTTATTAGCTCCTCTGGACGACCGAATGTTTCTTCGAGTGTTTCCATAATAGCGGCGACGTTGTTTGAGCTCGCCAACAGAGACTCGACGATTTCTTTGGCTCTACCTTTTAGAGCATCACGAAGACGCATAATGTTGTGTAAATTGGAGTAATTGAGCTCTCGGGTTGTAGACTCGAACGCTTCGGCGAATGTCGGCCATTCTTCAGGAAGACCTGAAAAGATAGGAAGTGGATATATTTTCCGGTGACTCCCGGGTTGATAGCGATGGCATTCGTCGTTGGTTGATGGTGTTGCTATAAATATTGGCTGCGCAGAAGAAGTCGGCTGTATAAATGATGAAGGCTGAAATGGCTGTAAGGCTGACGTTGTTTCCACTCGTGCAGCTTGTTGAAGAGTTTGCATTGGGTGCTGTTGTGACATCGGCGTCAGCTGTCGAATCTGCAGTGGCTGCTGTTGTGACACTGGCTGAAAAATATGAAGTGGCTGTTGCTGTGACATCGGCTGTGGCTGTGATGTCGGCTGAAGAACCTGCTGTGGCTGTTGTGACATCGGCTGAAAAATCTGCAGTGGCTGCTGTTGTGACATCGGTTGCGGCAGTGACGTTGGCTGAGAAACCTGCAGTGGCTGCTGTTGTGACATCGGTTGCGGTAGCGATGTCGGCTGAAAAACATGCAGTGGCTGCTGTGACGTCGGCTGAAAAATCTGCAGTGGCTGCTGTTGTGACATCGGCTGCGGCAGTGACGTCGGCTGAGGAACCTGCAGTGGCTGCTGTTGTGACATCGGCTGCGGTAGCGATGTCGGCTGAAAAACATGCAGTGGCTGCTGTGACGTCGGCTGAAAAATCTGCAGTGGCTGCTGTTGTGGCACCGGCTGCGGCAGTGGCGTCGGCTGAGGAACCTGCAGTGGCTGCTGTTGTGACATCGGTTGCGGTAGCGATGTCGGCTGAAAAATCTGCAGTGGCTGCTGTTGTTACGCTGGCTGAAAAATATGAAGTGGCTGTTGCTGTGACATCGGCTGTGGCTGTTGTGACATCGGCTGCGGTAGCGATGTCGGCTGAAAAACATGCAGTGGCTGCTGTGACGTCGGCTGAAAAATCTGCAGTGGCTGCTGTTGTGACGCTGGCTGAAAAATATGAAGTGGCTGTTGCTGTGACATCGGCTGTGGCTGTGATGTCGGCTGAAGAACCTGTTGTGGCTGTTGTGACATCGGCTGAAAAATTTGCAGTGTTTGCTGTGACATCGGCTGAAAGACATGTAGTGACTGCTGTGACGTTGGCTGCGGTAGTGACGTCGGCTGTAAGGCATGCAGTGGCTGCTGTGACGTTGGCTGCGGTAGTGACGTCGGCTGTAAGGTTTGCACTGGCTGCCAGTTTTGCTCTCGTAGTTCGTTTCGAAGATCAAGTAGATTGCTCTGTTGATTTTTGTTGCTCGTTGCGAGAAACTCCTGTATGACGTGCATTTGTCTTTTAAACTCGCTTTGCATATCTTCTATTTTTCGATCGAAATTTCTTCTTATTTCATCCAGTTCATTTTTTGGTTTTTCCGTGGGTTTTTGGCGGTAACCTCCACATGTTGCCTGTGCGCTTGCTGTTGGCACCGTGGATTTCGCTGGCGGCTGATCTAATGGACTGGATGAGTCCTGCGTGACTATATTGCGAGTTTGTTTATTGCGCGTTTGTTGTGGTGGCGGATGGTTGGACGAGGTTGTGGACGTATTGGTAGGCGACCGGTTGACAGGCATATCGTAGTTTTCAAATCGAGCTGGCGGCAGTCCTTTATTTGTGCGTTGGCTAGATCTAGTTGGCATTTAATAATTTTGTTTTGGGCAAGAGTTTTTTGTGGGTAAGAGCAAATAAATAGCAAACAAAGAATAAAATTCTGCTTTTTCAATATCCAATAGTCTCAGAATAAACGCATTATATAACAAGAAATTATAATAGTTGCTTTAATGCATATTGTTATTCTCTAAAAAATAGTTTTAAATAAAGATTAAGAAACCAAATACATATATATATGAACAGAATAAATCTTACTTGTTTGTTTGACTGCTGGATTCAAAAAGAAAGATTAAGACTTTAAAAATTCCAACCAGCTTATATACAGAAAGACTACAGAAATACAATTTTTTAACGGGTAACATTAAACTTAAACAATATTAAGAATTATAGCGGAGATGACTAATACAATAGAATGCAAATAATAATACAATTAAATAGACAAATTTAAAACATTAAAATACATAAAACTGCGCAGCTCGCTCCTACGATCTGCTTTACCGATCTTCACTGGCACCCCATTAGGGCAATTATTAACAATGTGTGACTTATTTCGAAAGCTATACCGAAAATTTTGGGTGCGGAAAAAGTACTAATCCTCTCGTTCAACACCCATAAAATATTACCTGTGGAACGGCATGTGTAAATTGAGGTCGAATACTGAATTTCGAGGCTGTGCGACCTATAATCCCAAAACTGTTCGATATCGAAAATTTTAGGTGTATTTAGGGTGCCTTTTACGATCGGCACCAGACTTCACAGGTACCCTCTCAACGCTTTGGTATAAAATTTGGCTTAGCGGTTTCGAAGTCTTTACGTGATATACACATATAGTAGATACGATATGTTGGTTCTGGGTCAGGAGGCGCGGAGGCGCAAGCCGATGACGTCACGCCCGGCACTCAAGTATGAACGGATTTCTGCTTGTGCTGGTGGACGGACAGACAAAAAACCGCAAGTTGTTTTTGCTTTAAGCGTTGATCATGTTCTTATCAGTGTTTGTATGTTTTATGATTTTTTTTCATAACCCTAGCATTAGTTATAGCAATGACTCAAATAAATATATATTTATAAGACTTCTAACGTAGACTGCGTGGTGGCATACCAATCAGAGTTCGCATGAGTAACCGAAATACATAGCAACCAGGAAGAGTCAAGAAGTTTCTAGAAGCTTCGAGATGTAGAAACTTCGAGAACATTTTAGAAGCTGACAACAACATCACCAAAAATTTTATTTCAAGTTAAAAGTGTTCCCAAGCTTCATAGTTCATAAAACCACAAGTAGGTAGTGGTAGTCAAGCGAGCTCTTATCAGTGTTTGCATGTTTCGTTTTTTTTCTTAACCCTCGAATACCTAATAGCAATGACTCAAATTCTGCTGGCTGACTTTAGCTGAAGTGATATGACTTGCTATATGAAAATATATGCATTAATATGGGTTGAAGCAATTTAGGTACGGAGAAGGTTGAAGGGTTAAAGAAATGTTTATAAATTTATCATAATGGTGCTAAGTATAAAGTGCGTGTATTAGATTTGCATAAGTAGTTTAAGAATTGGATAACAACCATTTGAAACATAGGCGTATAAAAATATCTATTCGTCAGTTGGGGGACATCGAGGTAACAAGGCCCGCTTAATAACCATCGGCCAAGTCGCTTATACCCAGCAACTTCTACGCCGCTGTATTTTATTTTAAGTAAACGAAATACACCGCAACCAAGAAGAGTCAGGAAGTTTCTAGAAGCTTCGAGATGTAGAAACGTCGAAAACAATTTAGAAGCCGACTTATGTTATTGTATGCCGATGACGACACCCATCCCTATCCCGATACGGATTTTAATTTTATTTAATTTCAATTTCAATACTAATTTCAAGGTTAAAGTGATAAGAGCCAAGCTTCATAGTAAGAGCACTCATAACCCGCAAGTTCAATATAAGGCTGCAATGTAGAAGTTCAACATGTTTTTGTGTTACTTCTAAAATAATTTTGGCGTGTTACATCAAGAACAATAAGTGGTGCAATAGCCTTGAATCCAACGACATCTAGCAATGGTTGAGATTCCCGTATATAAACGACATCTAGCAATGGTTGAGATTCCCGTATATAATAACTTTGTTGAAATTTTGTATACATATCATAATTAATAATTAATAATTAATTTCATATCATAAATTAATGGCTTTGAAGTTGATCGTACACGTAATGTTGCAATTTCATCAACCATGAAAAATTTCGTATCATTGAATAAAGCTGAAAGTGGCGCATTAAAAAACGCGGGTTGGGTTACTTTGCAAAATTGGAAATGTACAAGATAATTAAAAACGAAATTTTGGTAATACCAATGGCGTTTAGAAGTTGGGACTATCATATAAATCCTATACTATCAAAGGAAACAAAAGTTTTATGGAAGGTAAAGCTTTCACCGCAAAATTAAAAACCATGATTTCTTATAATCGGCTTACAAAGAGAAAAAAGTAAACAGGAAGGAAATAAATTTGATCATTGTAATATATCTAATTTAAAAGTATATATATAAACTCTGAATCATATCCCTATGATGATTTAAATAGTCGCTTTGAAATGGGACAGTATGCTGTACTATATGATATGTATACAAAATTTCAACAAAGTTATTATATACGGGAATCTCAACCATTGCTAGATGTCGTTTATATACGGGAATCTCAACCATTGCTAGATGTCGTTGGATTCAAGGCTATTGCACCACTTATTGTTCTTGATGTAACACGCCAAAATTATTTTAGAAGTAACACAAAAACATGTTGAACTTCTACATTGCTGCCTTATATTGAACTTGCGGGTTATGAGTGCGCTTACTATGAAGCTTGGCTCTTATCACTTTAACCTTGAAATTAGTATTGAAATTGAAATTAAATAAAATTAAAATCCGTATCGGGATGGGGATGGGTGACGTCATCGGCATACAATAACATAAGTCGGCTTCTAAATTGTTTTCGACGTTTCTGCATCTCGAAGCTTCTACAAACTTCCTGACTCTTCTTGGTTGCGGTGTATTTCGTTTACTTAAAATAAAATACAGCGGCGTAGAAGTTGCTGGGTATAAGCGACTTGGCCGATGGTTATTAAGCGGGGCTTGTTACCTCGATGTCCCCCAACTGACGAATAGATATTTTTATACGCCTGTTTCAAATGGTTGTTATCCAATTCTTAAACTACTTATGCAAATCTAATACACGCGCTTTATACTTAGCACCATTATGATAAATTTATAAACATTTCTTTAACCCTTCAACCTTCTCCGTACCTACATTGCTTCAACCCATATTAATGCATATATTTTCATATAGCAAGTCATATCACTTCAGCTAAAGTCAGCCAGCAGAATTTGAGGCATTGCTATTAGGTATTCGAGGGTTAAGAAAAAAAACGAAACATGCAAACACTGATAAGAACTCGCTTGACTACCACTACCGACTTGTGGTTTTATGAATTATGAAGCTTGAATTTCGTTTACTCATGCGAACTCTGATAAGTATGCCACCACGCAGTCTACGTTAGAAGTCTTATAAATATATATTTATTTGAGTCATTGCTATAACTAATGCTAGGGTTATGAAAAAAAATCATAAAACATACAAACACTGATAAGAACATGATCAACGCTTAAAGCAAAAACAACTTGCGGTTTTTTATCTGTCCGTCCACCAGCACAAGCAGAAATCCGTTCATACTTGAGTGCCGGGCGTGACGTCATCGGCTTGCGCCTCCGCGCCTCCTGACCCAGAACCAACATATCGTATCTACTACATATACCCACATACGTATATAAATTAAGGCGCCTCACGCTCTTTAGGAAAAAAAATTGTTCAGTATCGTTCTTCAAAATAATCCATGGCTTATTTTATGATGATCCCCAAAATATTTCGACAAAATATATTGGCTGGTATGGTTGTTAGAAAAAAACAACCGGTCAGAAATAAGAGTAATGAAAAAAATTTTTGCATCAAAAAATCTTAAATTTTTTCCGTTGGACCAGAGATAATGCGGATTTTTATGGATTGTTTTAACGTTTTTCATATTATTTTCACTAAAATTCAAACGAATCTTTTCCTATACTACTTTTAGTCAAATAAATTGTAAAATGTAAAAAATGTGTACATTTTTTTGTAATTTCACTCAATTTAGTTATTCACTTTACACTATATTTTATCATCAATATATAATTTAACATATAATTAAAAGTAACATATCAAAACAAAAATACTTTTAGTTTGAATTTTAGTGAAAATTTAAAAAAAAACAAATAAAAAAAATAATGAAAATCTACATTATTTCTGGTCCGACTGTAAAAATTTAAAGAATTGGAAGATCTTTTTCATTACTATTATTTCTGACCGTTTGTTATTTTTAACTACCGCACCAGTAAATATTTTTTAAAAAAACTCGATTTTTAGAGCATATTTCAAATCATTCAGTGATTTGAAATATGCCACAGTCCAGTGGCATACTGGTTGAGGTGCGTGGCTTGTATGCCATAGAACCCAGGGGCCTTACTCTGTAATGCGATTCGAAAGTGAAATTGCTCGAATTCGAACAAATGGTACTTAGTAATTTGACATTCGCATTTAAATTTCCGTGTTTCGCATTTCAATTTATCCCTTTTCGCTTTTCGTATTTGTGGCACTTGGCAAAGCGAATGCGATTGTCAAAGTCACTCGATTTTCGGAAATTTTATTCGACAGCTAGTTGGCTTGCGCAGAAGAATAAAATAAATTAAAATGTAAGTTTTTATTGAAAAAAAATATGTTTTATTGTTTTTCAACCATTAATTTTTCGAAACAGGGAAGCATGCAAAAATATGAACACAAAGGCGCGGCAATTTGAAGCGATGGTGGATTTTTTCAAGGAGCATCCGGACTTGGCCAAGGGCCAATTGAAGACGGCAACTGCAAGAACACGTGCAGCCAATTTGTGGAAGAGGTTGGTCAACGAGCTTAATGCTGCTGGGCCACCATCGCGCGATGTTACTGGATGGAAAAAAGTAAGAATTCTACAAATTTTTTTAAAATTTACCACAACAATAAAAGCTAATATTCATAGGTTTGGGCGCACTACAAAAATCACCTCAGAAACAAACTACGCCGCAACAAAACATCCATCTCAGACACAGGTGGTGGCCCTTCAAGATGGTGCAAGCTCAATGCTTTGGAGGAGCAAGTAAGCCAATTGCTCTGCATGAACGAAGCCGTCAGTGGAATGAGCGCAATGGAATTCGGCGTTCTCGATGGAGGTTGCAGCTCACAGTTGCCGGTGACTGAACATGGCGAAGAAACGGAGGGCAGGGCCAGCAGCGTTTCTCCTGAGCGCACGACTACTAACATGTGTACACCACAGAGTGTGCGCTTCAGATCGGCTTCGAGAAGCAAAGAAAATCTCTTGCAGAAGCAGGTGGATAATCAAATTAAATATCAGGAGAATTCTATAAAGGTACTATAGGACTAAATAATTAACTTAAAGTTGTAAGGCTTTAAAATCTATTTCCTTAAAATCTATCAAGGTCCTTAAAGAAATTCGTAATAATTTAAAAGATTTAAGCAGAATTCAAGAAAAAAAACACAAGCTTGCGAAGGAAAAGTTCGAATATAAAAAAAAATAACGATCACGAAAAACGAAAAATGCTACTCAGAAAGCTCGAAATTATGCAACAAATGCTTGACATTGAAGCTAAAAGAATAGAATAGTATATTCTTTTATGATAATAATATTTTTTAATAAATGGTCTCAAAAGGTTGGAATATAGCCTGAAAATTTTGTTATGTAATAAATGATCTCATATATATAAATGAATACAAAAAATATTTGTTATCTATTTAATTCTTTTTTTTTTTTATTAATGTTCAAATGTAATATGTTTATTTTTAAAATAAAACGGAAGTACATAATAAATCTACTCTATAATGTTGTTTTTTATTTCATCTCTTATACGTTTTGCAATATTTGTTAAATTAACATTTTCAGCTAAATTTTCATTAAAAGGAGTCTCTTCATCTTCTTCTATGATCGGCAAGTCTGTAGGTATGTCAACATTGTATATCAGGCTAGTGTTATGCAGCGCACAACAAACGTTCAAAATTTGAGCAGCTTTTTCAGGAGCGTAGTGCAGTTCCCTTGCAGACAGTAGGCAACGAAATCTTCCTTTCAATATTCCGAAGACTCTTTCAATTATTGACCTTGCTTTTGAAAACTTGTCATTGAATAATGCTTCTGCTGAATTTTCTTCGACATTCCTGTATGGTGTTAATATCCAAGGCTCCAAAGGATATCCAGAATCACCTAGAATGTAAAAAGAATTTGCATGTTTCAGTTAATTTGTTTTGTATACATTTAAAGTCCTTTGTTATTTATTATCATTTGTTTGTTGGTATAGTAATGGTGTTAGTACTAAAATTTTACTTCGCGTTTATCTGTTACTTTAAATTTTTCTTCAAACCTTACAAATTAAAATTTGACTTTAGAAAATATACTTGCCAAGAATCCACGTTCCCCTTTGGCCATTTTCATATTTTTCCTTTAAATATTGCCTCTGTCTACAAAGATTCCATACGTGTGAATCGTGAGATGAGCCTCCAAACCGGCCATTGACTGACATTATTTTCAATTTGTGATCGCAGATCTAAAATAATTAAAAATCAATTTCGAAACAATGAACATAATTTAACCGTAGATTACTTACAACCATAGCATTTATACTATGCTTCAGTTTTCTATTAAAATATAAGTGCTCGTTCCTTGACGGCCTTATTATTTGGATGTGGGTACCATCTACCGCTCCAATTATTCCCGGGATGTTGGACTTTTCATGAAAAAATACTTTTGCTTCCCTTTTCTCCATCTCAGACATTTTAAATGAAATATGTTTGGGGGCAAAGCTTCCTTTCAATTGCTGTGCAGACCTCAAAAAGGCAACTAGACATAGTATGTTGTGCTAAGCCAACAAAGCGGTCCTGGCCAATTTGGTGTTGGTACCCACCCTGAGCAAGAAATTTTAAGGTCGCTGCAAGTTTGATTATAGGTGGAGTTGCGGTAGACCTCTGAGCAACTTTTAAATCACTTGTGATGCTCTGCAAAACGTACATAAAGGCTTCTTTATTAAGCCGAAAATTTTTCACAAAACTATAACATAAAAAGGCAATGATTATTAGGTGAACGTAAGGCGGACGGCAATATTCATTGTTTCTTACCTCTTATCACTGATAGCCATTACATTTGAGTGATCCCTAATGAATCGGCGCTGTAACCTTTCTTCATGCTCGTCATCACCATTAATCCATAAAGCCGCTGAATCCATTTTTTAATTAAAAAGCGAAACTATTATCTTATATTTTTTTTGCTTTTGGCTGTTTTTTCACAATTTTCACTTTTGTTTACTTTTTTTGACATTGCTGACCCAATTGACAATTTTTTTGACGTTTTATAAAAAGTGATGCCAAATTTTGGACACATTTGCGGGAATTTAAAGCAAGCAACACTCCCACTGAAGCGAAAGAGTTACAGAGTGCGATTTTGAATTCGGATCGCATTTGGTTTTCGAATCGGATTGCTTTTCGAATCGCATTACAGAGTAAGGCCCCAGGTTCGAATTCCATCTAACACAGAAAGTTTTTTCAATTGAATTAATTTTTCTGATCGGCCGTCATCTCTATGCAGACATTTGCAAACCTCAGAGTAAAAACTGGCATGAAAAGCTTCTTGATAACATAAGCCGATCGGAGTCGGCATAAAACTTGTAGATCCAGTTCTCGATCATTTGTGTTCAAACATTTCACAACACGCACGCATAAGAAGCTCGGTCAAATTCTTTTCAAGTGCTGAAATTGAGGAATCATCATAACATAAAGCATTATTTTGAAGAACCGACTCAAACACCTTTTTTTTATGAGGAGCCTTAGTATACATACATACATACATTACAGATAGATAAATGAGCAGAAAAAGTAGGCATGGCAACATTTATATATATAGTGACTGCCACTTGGTCCCATTGCACCTACATACCAAGTTTGACTATCAAAACGTTCACATCTCAGGAATTAAAATTATTTCTAACCGACAGCCCTGGCAGCTAGTGCTTACTTAGCTATAATTTTTAAATTGTTATTAACTATAGTACATTAATAAATAAGTAAATAAATAAACTAAATAAAATTATTTCTGAAGAGTGGGCACAGATATAGTGCTACCATGCACATTTTTTGCAAAGCTGTGGAGTGTAAGCGTGTGAACTTAATTACTAAATTTTAGTATTTAACGATGAGAATCATCTGATTGATAGAAGTTCTATTAATTTGTGGGTAAAAAAAAACCAAGTGGCGGCCGTGGCGTAGTGGGTAGAGTGTGTGGCCCATACGCGAGAGAACCCTAGCTCAAATCACACCTGACACGAAAAGTTTTTCAATTGAATTAATTTTTCTGTTCGGCCGTCACCTCTCTGCAGCCAATGGCAACCCTCAAAGAATAAAAACTGACATGAAAAGCTTCTTGAAAACATAAGCCCTTCGGAGTCGGCATAAAACATGTAGGTCCAGTTCTCGATCATTTGTGTTCTGTGCTGTGCTCGAAGAAGCTCTGTGCTTCCTTGAAAGTGCTTTTAAGGACTGAAATTGGCCATTTCGTTTTGTTTTTTTTTGTGGGTGGTTCAAGTGGGCGTGGCAAATTTTATATATATATATTGACTGCCACTTAGACCACCTGCATATCAAATGTTACTATCAAAACGTGAACAACTCAGGAATAAGCATGATTTCGAAAAAGAGGACGTAGATATTTGACCACGCACATGTTTTAACAGTTGCCGACAGTGACCATATGAACTAAATTACCAAATCTTAGTCTTCTACGGCAAAATCCGTTTGATATAAAGCATTTTTACTGATTTGTACGCGGTAAAAGTGGGCGTGACAACGTTTATATTTACATAGTGACTGCCGCTTGGACCCATAGCACCTGCATACCAAGATTCATTATAAAAACGTGTATAACTCAACAATAAGCATTATTTCGATAAAATGGGCGTAGATATAGTGTGCCCATGCCCATTTCTTGTACATTGGCCGGTAGTAACCATACGAACTAAATTACCAAATCTTTATCTTCTACGGCAAAAGCCGTCTGATATAAAGCATTTTTACTGATTTGTGGGCGGTAAAAGTGGGCATGACAATATTATTATATACATAAAGACTGCCACTTGGACCCATATCACCTGCATACCAAGATTCATTAAAAAACGTGTATAGCTCAGCAATAAGCATGATTTCGATAAAGTGGGCGTAGATATCGTGCGCCCATGCCCATTTCTTGTACATTGGCCGGCAGTTACCATACGAACTAAATTACCAAATCTTTATCTTCTACGGCACAAGCCGTCTGATATAAAGCATTTTTACTGATTTGTGGGCAGTAAAAGTGGGCGTGACAAAATTAATATATACATAATGACTGCCACTTGGACCCATATCACCTGCATACCAAGATTCATTATAAAAACGTGTATAACTCAGCAATAAGCATGATTTCGATAAAGTGGGCGTAGATATCGTGTGGCCATGCCCATTTTTTGTACATTGGCCGACAGTAACCATACGAACTAAATTACCGAATCTTAGTCTTCTACGGCAAAAGCCGTCTGATATAAAGAATTTTTACTAATTTGTGGGCGGTAAAAGTGGGCGTGACAACGTTTATATTTACATAGTGACTGCCACTTGTATCCATAGCTCCTGCATACCAAGATTCACTACCAAAACTTGAACATCTCAGGAATTAAAATGATTGCTGAAAAGTGGGTGTATATATAGTGTTACCACGCCCATTTTTTGTAGTCACCGAAAGTAAACATCTGAACAAAATTACCAAGTTTTAGTTTTTTATGATTAAAACCGTCTGAATCCACTTTGGCGGACAAGTATAGTGGCGGACAAGTATATGTTGGATCGACAAATTCAAAGCTAAAAACAAGAATATCAGCGCACAAATCAGACATAAAAAACAAGAATGACAACAAAACAGCACTTGCGGCCCATTGCGTAAAGTGGGGCCACTCTCCGGAATTTGAAGAAACAAAGATTCTACAACAAGAGAACAATCACAAACGAAGATACACTATAGAGATGCTCCACATAATCAACACACCCATACAAAAGAGACTCAACTATAAAACGGACACCGACAACTGTGCACATCTTTATAAACATTTAATTAGACAAAATATTAGTTGACGAATGTAACTCTTTTAAGCAAGTACTAGGTACAATTTTGTTAAGTGTTACTGGTAAAAATAATTTTTTTAATGTTCAATTGTGATTGCTTTTTTCATTGTTTTTATTGTGCTAAAATAATGTTTAAGTCTTTGTGAAAAATGTTTTATACATATATATATTTTTTGTTCATAGGCCCTGATGATGACTAATAATTTTAGTCGAAATATCGAAATATAAAAATCAAAAACTAAAAATTTAGCTTAATTTTAAAACGGCCAAAGCCTACAATAATTTTCAATATGTAATCAAAATTACAAAATCTTTTGTAAAGTAAGCTAATTATTTTTTCAGACTCAATTGAATTTTTTTGTTTTTTTGAGATTCTATTTTTTTTTTGTACTGATTATAACTTCAAATATGTTTAAAATTTGCTCATACTTCCTACGGCAAAGTTGTTCTCGCCTTTATCTATTACTTTTCTAAACAAACTATGGCTAGAATCACATTGACGACTTTTTTGTATTTTTCGTTATTTTTGTTTAAGTAACACCAAAGGGAAGGTTCGCCCCCAACCTTCACATGGCAACGTGTCTGACCGCCTCAACCTGACGAGGCCAGCATTATCCATGTAGAAATCGTCTCAAGTCGACTCGACTTAAACCACCACGTGGTGTTCCCTGGGCAACGGCAAACTGGCATCCGTCAGTTTGATGGCTAATTTGAGCGGCGAGTCGTTCATAGACCTTAAACATGGAATGTGCGCACGGTTTGGGTCCCGCCACATTATTACTGCCCAATGAAAACTAAACCAGCCTCGGATAAGAACCCCAATTACGTTGACGACCACCGCAAACGAAAAACGGACAATGATTTACGGATATGCACCTGGAATGTCCGAACCCTTTATAGGGAAGGTGCCATTATCCAACTGGCGAAAGCCCTCAAAACAATAAAATCTGACATCACCGCCATCCAGGAAAGGCGATGGAAAGGGCAAGGCTGCTCTAAGCAAACACACTGCGATATCTACTACAGCTGCCATGCGGAGAAGCGCAAATTCGGATGTGGATTCGTCGTTAGCCGGAAACTACGCCACCTTGTTTCCCGGTTCACACCTGTGAACGAAAGATTGGCCACGATCCGCATCAAGGCAAAATTTTTCTACATTAGCCTTATTTGCGCGCACGCCCTGACGGAGGAAAAGGACGAAGCCGTCAAGGACGCTTTCTACGCTAGTCTTGAGGACGTATATGACCACCTTCCGGTCCATGACGTGAAAATAGTCCTCGAAGGGAAGGCATTTTTGGCCCCACTGTTGGTCAGTTCAGTCTTCATGGGACCTCCACAAACAACGGTCTAAGACTGATCGACTTCGCCCCGGCACGAAACATGGTAGTTAGTAGCACCAGATTTAAGCACCTCGACATCCACAAGGCCACCTGGCTGTCCTCGGATCAAAAAACGCGAAACCAAATTGATCTTGTTGTAATCGACGGAAGGCATGCCTCTAGTTTTCTAGATGTGCGTTCATTTCGGGGGATCAACATTGACTCCGACCATTATCTTGTTGCAGCCAAGATCCGCATGCGATTATGCAATGCGAAGAACATACGCACAGGAATGCAACGAAAGCTAGATGTCGCTAAGCTGCAATTACAACGAATGGCCGAAACCTACTCCGCTCAACTCTCGGCTAACCGCAACCAACCAACCTCTGGACCCGGCGACGACGGCGGACTTTGGGCGCATATATCCCACTCCATGCACGCTGCCGCTGAAGAAGTCATTTGTTTCCAGCGCCCGCAACCTCGGAACCAATGGTACGATCAGGAGTGTCGCATCGCAACAGCAGTAAAAAACGCCGCATACAGAAAAACGCTGCAGTCAGCTGCAACGCGAGCCGTGCGAGAAAACTACCGCGAAAAGAGGAAGGGAGAGGCGCCTTTTCAGACGCAAGAAAAGAGAGCAGGAAAAGCGTGAGCGTGAGGAACTAGAGGTATACCAGGGCAAGAAGGATACATGCCCGACGATTGGAACCTCAGTGTACTGTGCCCTATACTTAAGAAAGGAGACCCTACAATCTGCGCTAGTTATAGAGGTATCAGTCTTATTTCCATCGCATATAAGGTTCTCTCAAGCGTACTATGTGAAAGATTAAAACCGATTACAAAAACACTGATTGGACCTTATCAGTGTGGCTTTCGACCTGGAAAGTCCACCATAGACCAGATTTTCACGCTACGACAAATCCTGGAGAAAACCCACGAAAATCAAAGTAACACACACCATCTCTTTGTCGATTTTAAAGCTGCGTTCGATAGCCCGAGAAGGGATTGCCTATACGCAACAATGTCTGAGTTTGGTATACCTGCAAAGTTGATTAGACTTTGCAGAATGACGTTGAGCAACACACGCAGCTCCGTCAAGGTAGGAAATGACCTCTCCGAAATCTTCAATACCGAAAGAGGTATTACCGCTGCTTTCGCCGCTATCGAAAAAGAATCAGCCAAAGTGGTTTAACGATAAATGAGGGTAAAACAAAGTATATGCTGTCTACAAACAAGGGAGCGCGGCGTTTAGACTCCCACGTTTCATCCGGCAGCTATATCTTTGAAGTAGTCAAGGAGTTCGTATACCTTGGCACCGCCATTAACACCAACAACGAAATCAGCCTGGAGATAAAGAGAAGAACAATAATTGCTAATAGGTGCTACTACGGGCTCAGTAAGCAACTAAGTTCCAGAGCCCTCTCTCCATCGACAAAACTAACACTCTACAAGACGATCGTTCTACCTGTGCTGCTTTATGGCGCCGAAGCATGGGTAATTTCGAAAACTGACGCAGTCAAGGAGTTCGTATACCTTGGCACCGCCATTAACACCAACAACGAAATCAGCTTGGAGATAAAGAGAATAGCAATAATTGCTAATAGGTGCTACTACGGGCTCAGTAAGCAACTAAGTTCCAGAGCCCTCTCTCCATCGACAAAACTAACACTCTACAAGACGATCGTTCTACCTGTGCTGCTTTATGGCGCTGAAGCATGGGTAATTTCGAAAACTGACGCAGCTGCTCTGGGGGTGTTCGAGAGAAAAGTTCTTCGCAAAATCTTCGATCCTGGTCGAGTCGGCGATGTCCATCGCATCCGAATGAACCACGAGCCGTATGAGCTCTACGAAGACATTGACGTAGTTCGGAGCATAATTGCGGAGCATATGCAGCGACTACGCTGGCTGGGTCATGTCCATCGTATGGACGACGAAGCTCCAGCGAGAAAGGTGCTCGAGGCGAGGGTCGCTGGTCAACGACGACGAGAGAGGCCATGCCTCCGATGGATGGACCAGGCTGAGAAAGCCCTAACCCGCACTTGGTGTATCCGATTGGAGAAGGCGCGCGACTTATTTTACTTCTTTAGAAGTAAAGAAAAAAAATAGCTTTTTATTTTTTATTTACCCGAAGGCTTCTTTATTTTCTTGAATTCAGATTAAGACTGACTTACTTAAAAATATTACAATCCAATGTAACCTCTTAAGATACAAACTGCGACTGCGCCACTTATTTTACTTCTTTAGAAGTAAAGAAAAAAAATAGCTTTTTATTTTTTATTTACCCGAAGGCTTCTTTATTTTCTTGAATTCAGATTAAGACTGACTTACTTAAAAATATTACAATCCAATGTAACCTCTTAAGATACAAAATAAATACATTACTACAAAAATACAAAATACATATTTCCTGCCTTTGATTGCATTTTTTGTGTTGCAACCAATATTTAGAATTGTTTACATATGAAAACCCAAAACACTTAAGTGGGTCAGTTGGATTGCAAGAGCAATTCGATACATTGTTAACAAATTGCAGATGCTAGTGAGTTTTGGGTTAAGCAACAGCGGCACATGACAAAGTGTTCTGTAATCCGAGAATATGTTTTTGAGTTAAATGTTTTTATATTCTTTATTCGGTTAATTGTTTTGAAATAATTTATGTTGCCCAATTGATTGGCAGTTTGGTTGAAACCTGAGGTTTCTCAAGTGACGTTGATGTCGACATAACCCGCGCAAGCAGAGGCGCCTGGCGAGAGCTGATGAGGTCGGCCGAAACCCGGACGCGGGTTGTTACGACCACCTATATAATGCAATTAGGATCACTGCGATCATGCAAGGCTACTGATGAGTTAGTGTAGCGGCCAACGAAACAGTCTGTCTAGTCTGCTGTTTGATTACTACTCTATTACTCTCTTTTTGATTACTCTCTAAAGGTATTGTTGTTCTTGTTGGTTGTTTTATTCAGAAAGCAACATAGACCTTGAGCTCAAAATATAACTCTTAATTAATAATTAAAAAAATATTAGAGTTATAAAGCCACATAACATAAAAATTGATATTATTTTAATATAATTTGATAAGGAATAAGAGTATAAGACCAGAACCAGAGATCACTAGGTGACAGTCGAGGGCGCTACCCCTTGACAGCGAGACCGTTGAAGAATGAAGGAATTATAATTAAATAATGAGGTAATTTTTATTGTTGATTATGCAAATAAGTTCCAGGCAAAATATTTTAAATAATTAAGAATTAGCTGGAATACCCGGCGCCGCCCGGGGGTGTGTAGCATTTAAGGTGTGTAAAAATGTGTGTACCGTGATACAACCAACATGCACAAAGATCAATGGATCCAATCTCAACCATAAATTTTCTTGTCATTAATAACATTTTTTTTTTAAGGACTAAAGACTTCAGTCTTTTTAAAAAAGAGGATTTTAATCATATTGATCAAATTTTCAAATAAACCTTTTTTATCATTTAGATATCCATATCACGGACTAAATTGTATTGTTAGGATAGTTTGGTTGCTATCGAAGTCCAAAAAAAACACAATATTTAATTTTAGTTTTAATTTTATTTACTTCGGTTGGATCGCGAGTGACCAAACATTTTCAATACAGTTACACTCCTTGACTGACTTCTTATGCTAGTCTTAATCTAAAAAGAAACCTACGAAGAAGGGTGTACATGACAAGAGTAGAAAGTCAAGTATCGATGCAATTCGACATTGATACTTGAGTTCAATGACTTAACGCGAAACTATGAGAATAAACGAGATATGACGCGGTCAATAACTTTAATAAGTTATTGTGGAATTTGGAGTTCAATAAATTCCGAAATATGACGCGGTCAATAACTTTAATAAGTTATTGTGGAATTTGGAGTTGAATAAATTCCGCGCTATTTGATACTGCACTTACACTTACGGTTATAAGTGCAATATGAGTTTATATGTAGTATGAACGAAGTATGTATTGATTTGCATTGTCACGCTACACCTCCACTCATTTGAAAAAAAAAAAAGAAAAAATCTTCAAAATAATTTTTTTTTTTTTTTTTTTTATATTAATTTTAAGTGACAAATTATGTTATTTATATTTTGAAAAATATTGTATAAAGAAATTATGTACAAATATTAATATTTACGTAATAAAATTCTTATTTAATGTTTTTGAATACAGGATATACATTTTTTTTTTGTGTTTTATTAATAATACAGTAAAATGAACTAATGTAGCTAAAGTTGGGATTATTAAAAATACAGTAATGTTGGTAAATTTGAGATTATTAAAAATACAGTAATGTTGGTAAATTTGAGATTATTAAAAATACAGTAATGTTGGTAAATTTGAGATTATTAAAAATACAGTAATGTTGGTAAATTTGAGATTATTAAAAATACAGTAATGTTGGTAAATTTGAGCTCAAATGTTTATAATTATTATGTAGATAGAAATTTTCATGATTATCCTAATTTTAATCTATTTTTGTGTACATTTAATGTTTTTGAACCGTTTGTAATTTTGCAATTTCCTCTGTTATCCATTTCAATCACTTGATAAGGACCCTTGAAGACGTTGTCTAGTTTGTGACTAGCATCGTCGTACAAATAGACCTTATCATTTAGTTGAATTGATTGCCCTGAACAATTTCTGTCATATAGTTCCTTTGATTTTAGCATTGCATGATCTACAAGTTTTAAAGCTCGCTTGTGAGCTTCTTGAAGTCTAAATTTCAGCTCTTTATCATATGCTTCAAAGTTATAAATTGATGATGTTTTCTTATTCATAAAGCTATAGGGCTGTGGTGTTTTTCCAAATACTAGCTCAAACGGAGCGTAGCCATGAACTGACGATGGTGTTGTATTGTAACAATATACAAAATACGTTAACCATTCGTCCCAATCGGCTTTATCAGGGGAAAGGTACGATCGTATGTACTCATTAAAGGTTCTATGACTCCTTTCGACCATTCCTAAAGTTTGATGGTGATAAGGGGTTGAATTAATTTGGTTTATATTTAGAAGTTTACATATCTCTGCAAATATTTGATTTTTATACTCAGTTCCTAAATCGGTGAGTATTTCTTTAACTGAACTGAACGTATATCAAAATACAATTGTCGACGATTGCTTTTGCTATAGTTTTGGCTGACTTGTTTGTAACTGGAATTGCTATGAGATATTTTGTAAGTTCACACATGATTGTTACTGCGTATTCATTACCCAAGATCGATATTGGTAATGGACCTATTGTATCAATTTGTATTCTGTCAAAAGGCTTTTGAGGTGTTTGAGTAATTACCAATGGTTCTTTGGATTTTATGCCTGACTTGTTTAATTTGCATTTTCCGCAATTTTACGCACATCATTGGTTGTATTTTTCCATGTGTAATATTTTCTAATTTTTGTTAATAGTCGGTTAATTCCGCTATGTCCACCTAGGCTTGGATCATTGTGGAATTTAATTAAAATTTCAGTTTTTTCATTTGGATCCGTTATTGTTTTAATTTCTGGCGTTAACGCAATTTTCATTTTCTTTAATAACTCGTTGCCTACTTCTTTAAAATTGTATACACTTGTATATTTAAAAAGGTCATCATTTAATGCAATTTTTATGTTGCTTAAACCTATTTTGTTGACTAATTTTTCAAGTCTAGGGAAGAATTTTTCTAGTAAAATTTTCCCTTGAACAATTAGGTTTTTGACATATACTTCTAGAAGTTTTATTTTTCCTTTCATAATGAGTAGTTTCTGCATGCTTTCATTTAATTTAAGGCAAGGTATTTTTTTCATTTCTTTGTGAGTTATCGTTTCATATATTTGTTGTCTAATTTCATTTGTTTTCACAGGTGAAGGGTTTATATTTACGTTTTGATGGGATTTTGATCTTGTTTGCACTGCACAAATCTGTGCGTTATCTACATTAAGGCGTTTGATAAGCCCAAAATCAATACGCGATAATGCATCAGCGCCACAGTTGTCTTTACCTTTTATATATTCAATATCGAAATCGAATTCTTCGAGATCTAGACGCATACGGGTGAGTTTAGATGATGGGTTCTTTAAAGCAAAAAGATATGTCAAGGGTTTGTGATCACTTCTGATTAAAAATTTAGTAGCATAGATGTATGGCTTGAAAAATTTTACTGCCCAATGAATGACAGTGAGTTCCTGTTCAATTACTGATTTGTTACTTTCGCCTTTCGTGAAAGTTTTGGAGGCGAATGCAACTGGAAGTTGTAAGGCATCGTATTCCTAACTTAGGACAGCGCCACATGCTATTTTGCTGGCATCTGTGGTTATACACAATTGTTTGTTGAAATCTAGATATTTTAAAATTTTGGGATTCATAAGGGAATTTTTCAAATAGTCAAATGATTTTTCGCAATCTTCAGTCCAGTTGAATTGTGCTTTTTTCCGTGTAAGCCTAGTCAAATGTATAGAGTAAAGAGAGAAATTGGGAATGAATCTTCTGTAATAGTTGACGAAAGCTACGAATCTTTTAATTTCATCTGCGTTAGATGGTTTTGGGTAATTTAAAATTTTTTTCAAATTTCGATTCGTCTGGCAGTATGCCCTTGTCGGTGCATTTATGCCCTAAGAAGGTCACTTCCGATGAAAAGAAAGTACATTTATCTGGATGTAGTTTAAGATTAGTTTTTCTACATATTTCGAAAATTGATTTTAAGTTACTGATCATATGTTCTTCCGAACAACCTATTGCAATAAGATCATCCATGTATACGAACGCTTTGCTTGGACCTAGACCTGAAAATGCTATCTGCATCATGCGTTGGAAGGAGTTCGGAGCTATTTTGAGTCCAAATGGTAATCTTTTAAATCTAAATGATCCATTTATACTGGAAAATGAAGTTAAGTCTCTGGATGAAGCATCTAGTTCTATTTGATGAAAGCCTGAAATAAGATCTAAGCAGGAAAAATATTTAGGTCGACCGAACTGGTCTAGCATGTCATCAATTCGAGGTAAAGGGTATTTATCTGATGTTAGTTTTTTGTTCAACTGACGAAAGTCAATTACTAATCTCCATTTTTTTTCTGCCGACCCCGGTAATGACTTTTTGGGAACAAGGAGTATAGGGCTATTGTATTCTGACGCTGATGGTTCAATGATATCATCTTCAATCATTTTATTAATTTGTTTTTCTATTTCGGGTTTGTAAACTTGGGGTAATCGATAATTTTTTATATAGACGGGTGTATCGTCTTTCAGCTTTAATTTTTGTTTGTAAAAATTGTTGCATGTAACTTTGTCTGTTTCAACTGCAAAAATGTCTGTGTAATTTCTGCACAAATTTAATAATTTTTCTCTAAATATCAAAGGACAATTACCTTCAAGTTTTTATAAAATAATTTTGTCTCTTTCATCACATTTTTTGATTGGGTCTATCTGCAATATGGTATATGATTCTAAACTTTCACCTGCAATTTTGTAATCTTCTAGCAAAATATTTTGATGTGTTGTGTTTAAAATTCTGACATATGTGCATTTTTTACATGCAATTGTATTTGATACAAATATTTCTGGGGCTATTTCTTGATTTGGGATTAAGAATTCTTCCTCATTGATATTAACAGTGATCTTTCTTGCTGCTCTTGCTGGTAAAGATATGGCAGTTAATTTTGGAGCATCAAGGATTTGGAGAACTTCACACGAATTTGAAAAAACTGGTCTAATGACAAACAAACTTTTAGATGAATTATAATCTAAGACACAATTAAACTTTTTGATGAAATCCAATCCAATAATACCATCACAAGGTATAGGAAAATTGTCTTCAACCACCTGTAGGTTATGCTTTAGTTTAAAATTTTTGAAAAAGAACGTATTTTCAATGTATCCCAAAGTTGCTATTGTGCCTTCCCCAATACCTGTTAGCTTATAAGTAAAATCTGTATTCAATATTATATTGTTAATAAATTTTTGTTTTATTATGCTTATATCGGACCCAGTGTCTAACAAAAATGCGTTTGACGAGTCATTATTAGAACTCTCGACAATCACATAATTGCAGAACTTTAGGTTTACGTTAAGTAATGTGCATGTGTTATTTATTCCTGATAAGTCCCCAGTTGGGCTTGCTGGGGTCTGTAACCGTTTTCCGAATCAGCATCGATTGCTCTCACGTTTCTGTTACCGTTTCTGTCATTGTTTGGATTCTGATTGTTATTGCGATTTTGTGGATTATTCTGGTTAAAGGATCTTCGCTGCTGTTGATTATTGTTGTTATTATAACGACCACCTCTAACGCGGTAATTATACTTGCTACTACCCCTGTTTGAATTTTGGTTACGATTATTGCGGTTGTTTGGTTTATACCGTACCATATTTACTCTGAACACATCTTCTGATTCGTTGCTTAGTTCAACAAGTTTAGTAACAATAATTTAGCTTTGTCCGATTTGGCATTTTTGGTAAGTGATTTAATGGCCGTTTGTGTTGAATATTTTTTGGCTATTTCACTTGGCAGACCATCGGAAATGTATGCCATTTCGAGTTGTTTTGCCAAGGTTTCAATTTCTTGGACATACTCATTTGTTGGCTTGTTATTTTGCTTAGCATTTACTAGCTTGATTAGACTTTGCAGAATGACGTTGAGCAACACACGCAGCTCCGTCAAGGTAGGAAATGACCTCTCCGAAACCTTCAATACCGAAAGAGGTTTCAGGCAAGGCGATCCACTGTCTTGCGATCTCTTCAACATCATCATGGAGGGGATCGTACGAAAGGCCGGTGTGCATCGTAATGGCACCATTTTCTATAAAGGTGTCCAGCTCCTTGCTTACGCTGATGATATTGATATTGTTGGCAGAACCAAGAGAGATGTTACCGCTGCTTTCGCCGCTATCGAAAAGGAATCAGCCAAAGTGGGTTTGACGATAAATGAGGGTAAAACAAAGTATATGCTGTCTACAAACAAGGGAGCTCGGCGTTTAGACTCCCACGTTTCATCCGGCAGCTATAACTTTGAAGTAGTCAAGGAGTTTGTATACCTTGGCACCGCCATTAATACTAACAACGAAATCAGCCTGGAGATAAAGCGAAGAACAATAATTGCTAATAGGTGCTACTACGGGCTCAGTAAGCAACTAAGTTCCCGAGCCCTCTCTCGATCGACAAAACTAACACTCTACAAGACGCTCGTTCTACCTGTGCTGCTTTATGGCGCTGAGGCATGGGTAGTTTCGCAAACTGACGCAGCCGCTCTGGGGGTGTTCGAGAGAAAAGTTCTTCGCAAAATCTTCGGTCCTGTTCGAGTCGGCGATGACTATCGCATCCGAATGAACCACGAGCTGTATGAGCTCTACGGAGACATTGACGTAGTTCGGCGTATAACTGTGCAGCGACTACGCTGGCTGGGTCATGTCCATCGTATGGACGACGAAGCTCCAGCGAAAAAGGTGCTCGAAGCGAGGGTCGCTGGTCAACGACGACGAGGGAGACCATGCCTCCGATTGATGGACCAGGCTGAGGAAGCCCTAACCGCACTTGGTGTATCCGATTGGAGAAGGCGCGCGCAAAGCAGAGGCGCCTGGCGAGAGCTGATGAGGTCGGTCGAAATCCGGACACGGGTTGTCACGGCCACCTAAGTAAGTAAGTATTTACTAGCTTAGCTATAACTGCTTGAGCATCTTCTGCTTTTATGGAAGATTTCAACTTTGCTATTATTTCAACTATGGTGTTTTCAGTTGTTATTAAATTTCTTGCAGTGCCTGTTAATTTACTTTTTATCAGGTTGACTGCAACGTCTTCATATGTGCTTTTTATTAAATTTACTAGATTTATTGCATCAATAAATCTTTGCAAATTTACGTATGTGCCATCAAAATCTGGCAACAATTTAGCCGCTGATGTTAAAAAGTTTGCCACAGTATCGGCCATGGTTTTTGGATCCTTTATTTCTTTAACTGTTTCTGCGGAACTGTCTGAAACGAAGGAGTTTTCACTAATATTAGCCTCGATTGAAGTCATTAAATCTTTTGGGATAATAATGTCCAACTCGAGCCTTTCAAAAAGTATCTCAAGTCTGTCTTTAATTGCTGTAAAGAACTCAGACACAGACACTTTATATTGTTCTGATAGAACATGAAATATATTTTTCAATATTACAGCTACTTCATTGTGTTTATTTATGAGTTCTGTAATGTGCTTTAATTGAGTCTGTGCTGATGGGAGTTTTGTTTTATTGACACATTTATAACTTTTATCTAAGTCAAGTTTTATCTTCTTAAATTCTTCATACAAGTCTGTCCATTCAATACTTTTATATTTCGTATGAGGCATTTATTTTATTTATTTTTATTTTATTTTGTTTTTTTTTTTAATTTTTTTTTTTTTTCGATCTTCTTATATACGTGGCGCAACGTGCCTAGGTTTATTAAAATGCGCCTTAATATAATATCTTGCACATGTTAATATTATCATTAATATTAAGAAGAGTATAAAAAGTACATTGCCACTAATTGGCCAATTCTCATTCTCCTTTCCATTTTTTGCTACTTCATGTATTACTTGCTCATATTTCACTATTTGTTTTTCTGTATTTAATTCTTTTCCAATTTCGTAACCCGAAATTGCAATCAATATGCCGTTCAACACCTTTTTCCACCACGTCATTTTGCAGTGTTTTTTTTTTTTCATTCACAATTTAATTTGTGACTGTTGATTTTATATTCATTTACTTGACCTATATCAACGGTACGTTTGTTAGGGCCTGAAAGGTTTATTGCAAAATTACTTTTATGTTTGTAGTTGCATAATAAGAATACAAGTTTTTTTTTTTTTTTTTTTAATATCTTTTGTTTTACATTATTTTAATAACAATTTGAGATTTTTTTTGTTTATAAATATTTATATAATTTAAACTATTTGTGTTTAGTCAGTTGGCTTTCTTCTAATTGTAACACTTAACTTTAAAATAAACTTGTATAATCTTAAAATGGAATTTGCTTACTTCATGATGTAGTAGTTAATATATTTTCTGTTAAGTCAAAGTTGAATGCTGTTGTAGTTCTGGTACAGGTGTTAATGATGATGATGACGTTTGAAGAAATTAAAGTTGGTGCTTGAATTTCCCTGTTGTAGTTACCAATATATTATTTTGCTGTGTTATTTGCGCTACAAATGAATTGTAAAGCTATCATCTGCAGCAGTTGTTGTTGTTGTCGTCATATGCATATTGTTGCTATTATTGCTGCCACTGTTATTGTTGATGTGCAGCTCATTGTTGTTGCGTGCTAATGTTGCTGCAGTTGTATAACATTCAGCTGTTCATCGGTTAGAGTTGCAATCAACCGATCGTTTGATTTAATTTGCGTCGTTGTTACAAATTCATTGGCGTCAAATTGCCTCGCTTCGATTTTGCTGTTGGGAAATTTGTTTTATTGCTGATGTTGTTGTTGGTGGTTGTTGTTATATGGGTATTTGTAGTTGGTCATGTTTTTATTTTTTTTTTCTTTGTAAAAATTTAACTTAAACAGTTTTAAATTAGTCTTTATGTAATTTGTTTCGAGTTTGTTTTTGTGTGGAAGAAATACTCTTTATTTTCATATCCCTTTTGAATTAATAATTCTTTATTAATGAAAGTCTTTTCTTTTTCATTATAATGTTTGAACCAATAATCTTTACACTTCTGATGATTATGTTCTTTTTTTTTCACTGTACCCTTTTGGTAGTTTTATTGCAGGACATTTTTTTTTTATAATTTACTGACTGCGGATCATAAGGATTCGTCTCCTGGCAGGATCGCCATGTTAGGATAGCTTGGTTGCTATCGAAGTCCAAAAAATACACAATATTTAATTTTAGTTTTAATTTTATTTATTTCGGTTGGATCGCGAGTGACCAAACATTTTCAATACAGTTACACTCCTTGACTGACTTCTTATGCTAGTCTTAATCTAAAAAGAAACCTACGAAGAAGGGTGTACATGACAAGAGTAGAAAGTCAAGTATCGATGCAATTCGACATTGATACTTGAGTTCAATGACTAAACGCGAAACTATGAGAATAAACGAGATATGACGCGGTCAATAACTTTAATAAGTTATTGTGGAATTTGGAGTTCAAAAAATTCCGAAATATGACGCGGTCAATAACTTTAACAAGTTATTGTGGAATTTGGAGTTGAATAAATTCCGCGCTATTTGATACTGCACTTGCACTTAGGGTGATAAGTGCAATATGAGTTTATATGTAGTATGAACGCAGTATGTATTGATTTGCATTGTCACGCTACAGTATGCAATTTGAATAATTTTTGATTTATTATTCAAATTGTTATTATTATTTCGACATGTTAAAGCATAGTCGAATTATGAACTTTAAGCCTGATAAATTTGGGCACACGCCCACTTTTCCCATTCCTATTCCAAATATCAATACCATTATACCAATATTTACTGAGATAAGGTATGAAAATTAAAATAAAGTATGAAAACCAAAATACATAGCTCTTAAACACTTACTGTATCCTAAAACCATTATATACAAAATTGTATGCAAGTAATCCAGATATCGGCCAAGTATCACGTTTGAGGTGTTTGGTTTGTATGGGAGGTGCCACGCTCCATTATCTAATACCTAATTACCTTTCATTTTGCCTAAGCCATTTCGTACACGAAACATATATGCTACCAAAATTTGAGCTCAACCGGTCCAGTTGTTTTCGAGTTTTAATTCTGAGTTATAAACTTAAATATTTTTTCCACCATATGGTGAAACTGTTGCAACGCCTTAAGTGGGCGGTCTGAATGGGCGCGGAAAATAAAATATATCTTTAAACCTGATCTGAGCGATAGTTTACCTCTCTACCAAATTTCAAAAAAATCGGGGAAGAACTTTGAGGCTCAGCGACGATATATGAATGGTGTGCACCCATCAAGACAATTGGTGAAGCCAATGAGGTAATTTATTTTTAATACAACTCATAATTTGGTGCATCATGAGATACTCAACAACTTTGGATAAGGAAGGCAAAACGCTGATAGGTCTGAGGAGTGTTGATAGAATTACCGCTTTTTTTGATGGGAACAACCCTTGCTAGTTTCCAGGCTGCCTGAAAATGAGATGTGTTAAATATAGTATAGATAAAATGAAGAATGTGATGCTGCACTGATGGAAAAATTATTTTTATAAATTTAATAGGGACATTGCCATAGCCAACGGCATTAGATTTAATTTTCATTAGAGCAAGGAAAACTTCATCAGTATCAACATTACGAAAGCAAAAAGAATTTACGTCATCATTGGAATCAGAAAGAATAATAAAATTGCTAGAGTTATGAGATTGATGTGCTAAAAAGTTGGCATTTATGTCATTGACATTCGCGTCAACCGGAGGACCGGAGGCTTTCAGGCAGCCTCCCAATTCTTACTCCCTACGCAACTGAGTTCTAGAAACGGTTACAAGAGAAAACAAACGTTCAAAGAATTGAGAATTTCAAGCTGCTCATCGGTATTACCAGTATCATAAATGCCATCAAAGTTACAAGAAGTAAGTCCGAAACCCAACCTGCCATAATATATACCGTTATAGTTTCCATATTCAAAAAATTCATCCTGACGCAGAGGCCCAATATTTAAGGAAAGAAAAAGTAAAGCATGATGAAAAATGCCCGGACATTACATCTGTCCAGATATACAAATAGTATCAGTAGTACTCAGAAAAATGTAGTCAAGCAAAGAGGTAGAGGTTACTGCGTTGGCAAATTCCCCTCATGACTTGAGATTTATGAGAATTAAATAAGTTGTTGAAATCACCCATAATGATAACATTGGAGTATCTGGCAGAAAGATCACTAATGGAGTCTTCAAAAACATTAACGTCTCTATAGGGAAGATAAACTACTCCAACTAAGACCGTTTCATACTTATGGGTAATTTCAACAAATAGCGTCTTGCAAGTGCCATATTCACAACGCATCTCAATAGAACATATCCAGGAATCTCAAGCCAAGTCTCAGTAATACCAAAGACGTCTAAGAAACAACCTCCAAGAACAGATTTAAACTCATACAATTTATAGGATCTCGTAGATGGTTTAATACTTTGGCAATTCGTATGGCCAAGATTAAGATTATGTTTGAATTTATTAAGGGAAAATTAAAAAAAAAAGAGTTGTCGCTGTAAGCCGGATCCAAGTTATTATTAAGTGAGCTTAAAAGCGAGCATATTGGGGAAAATTTGATTCATTAACAAAAAATAGATATAATTAACTTAAAACTAAAAAGTAATGAAAAATTAATTATTATGAGGCAAAAAGTCAAAAAAAGAATAAAGAATATTTAAAATCGTAATAAACAAAATGTTTTTTGAAACTGTTGAAAAATGTAAGATGTGAGAAAATTGCAAAAAGAATGATTAAAGATGATAACAGAAAGAGAAATATGTCAACTACTAGTACTACCCCACCAACACACAGTTCGTACGCTTGGAAATTTTTTAATATTAAATCTTCCTACTTTTAGTTATATTAAGATACTATTATGTTTTCGATACAAGGTTCTTCGTACTATATTCTTAAAGCTTGAAATGTAATTTTTTGGAATCAACAGCACATGAAAAAAATATCAAAAAACTGAGTGTTGTTGGGGTGGCATGAGGAGTGGCAGTTCAAAACTGGTTAATAAAAGCTTTAGAAATTTTTGAGTTAGGATTCGATTCATAATGGTACGAACTTATTTTAACTTATAGATGTTTATGATGTATTTTATATGAATTTAGAATTAAGTTAATGAAAAAAAAGGAATTTAAATTATAAAAACTGGCTGTTTGCACACCAAAATTCAATTTTGTTTTTTTTATTAGCTATAGCCAGTATATATCCAATCAATCCACATATATAAAAAAATAGTTATAAAGTTATGAATGAGAAAGTAGTAATAAATGAAAACTAAAAACAATTAATGATGATAATAGATTAAACTTTCCACAGGGGTCCTAATCTTAAGAGGCAGGAACAGCAGCAGTAGTCATAGATGTCGGAACATTGCTGGAAATCATAAGTGTGGTCCTTGCCGTCCAAAGATTTCATTTTTACCAATAGATTTTCGGAATTAATTGTTTTGAACTTCGCAATCTTATTATCCTTTAGTAACTGCGGCAGAGAGCGTAGAGTCTATTCGTAGCAGCTGTGTAGTGATCGTTGAGGTACACTCGAGAGTTGAGATCGCCACCAACAATTTGAGAGTGACAAAGTGCGGGAATGAAAATACTGCTTCATGATTAAGTCACGAGATAACACCGAATTAAGCTTGACTAGAATTGCTTTTCCATTACGAAGATATGCACAGTGCTGAATGTCACTTATTGACAAAGGCACATCCAGAGTTTTCGCAATTGGAAGAACTGGTTCATGAAGTTTAACGATCCCAGCCGGGAGACCAGTGACAATGAAGTCAGCTCAATTAAGGCGCCGCTGCATGACATTGTTATCATTTTCAAGCCCCTTAAATTTATGGTTGGTGTTGGTATCAAGGTTTTGTATATAACTTTGTTTGTTTGGTTTGGTTGGTGTAGCGGCCGTGGCGTAGTGGGTAGAGTGTGTGGCTCATACGCCAGAGAACCCAGGTTCGAATCCTCCATCTGACACAGAAAGTTTTTTCAATTGAATTAATTTTTCCGTCACCTCTCTGCAGACAATGGCAAACCTCAGGGAGTAAAACTGCCATGAAAAGCTTCTTGAGAACATAAGCCGTTTGGAGTCGTCATAAAGCTGGTAGGTCCAGTTCTCGATCATTTGTGTTCAAACATTTCACAACACACACCACAAAACACAACGGTGAAAGTCCTTTCAAGGGCTCAAGTGGCCATTTCGTATTTTTTTTTTTTTTTTTTGACGTAGAATTACGCCTTAAAGCGCGGTTTGTATGGGGGTATTTTTTTCAAGGCAATGCTATTGGCGGACACTTTAGGGCCATATACAGTCTTTAATATTCATCGTACAAAGATAAAATTTATGCCAAAATATCAGTTATTTTGTAAAGTCACAAAAGATAGCAAAAGAAAAGATGAAAAATTCACACTTTTGTATGAGAAAAATGCATTGATGATTCAGTTGCTGCTGACGTTCATATGCTTGTTGCTTTAGTCCGTGCCGAAATCTCGAACGCAACATCGTATTGCAAGCAATTGCATACGTATTTTTTACAAGCAATGCATACGTATATAAATACTTGCGCCTTTAAAAAACTTTCTATCTGCTGGCTGACTCCAATCAGTTAGGTTGGGTCGCTTTGTCCGCCTGATGTACACAGAAAATAAGACGTTGCAATACGAAGAATCGATGAATGTTCATTATATTAGTTTATATTTGGTATTTAAAAAACGCAGTGCTACTACATATAAACCATTATATGAGTCAAGAATTGTTTTACGAATATTTTTCAGTAACTGCTTGTGTTGTTGTTATTAATACGTATGTATGAAATATTTGCATATATATATTTCTTTCGTTTTTAAGATTGTTTTTGTTAATCTTCAGCAAGATTCAAGCAATAAATTATACATACATAACACAAAAAAATATATTACTACAATGCGTATTTATATATACGCAGATTGGAGGCTGGCATGGTAGTTATGCTATTATAAACATAATTTTTTATATACCTATATATTAAAAATATATTTTCCTTGTTCAAATTTAAATATTCAATTATATTTAAAATATATGTTATATAAGTTCTTTACTGCAGGAAAAAAAAATAAATGCATATTATTCCGAAATATTATTTCAATTTATTAAACAAAAGACTGCATTATATTTATTTTTAACCAACATAAAAATGAACAAGAGCAACAAATTCATCAACAAATATATCAAACAAAAATTCTACGTCCACACTTACGATACTATCGAAACTGTGTCTTTTTTTTCGATTGGCTCTTAGCGCCAATAGTCAGATAGGTAATGTTTTGCACAAAAAATTAGCAATATACTGAAGAACAAAAAATTAATTGCAAACACTCGCACAGAGTTGCCAACTTTTTATAAAATTTACCGTTAGGTTTGTTAAAATTAGCTTTGTGTACTTTACATACTGCAAAGAATGCAACAACAAAAACTTTGTTTGCAAACTATTTACATCAATAAAGTGATCTTTCTTTAAAACACTTAGAAATATTGAGCAATGTGTTAATATTTTTGACTAACTCTGTAAATTAGAGATGTATTTATTTACAAATGTTTTTTAAATTTGTTTTTAGGTACGATCTACCATCTACAGTAGGTACAATATGAGAGTTCTGGATCACAGAGCAATGGAGCTGATGACGTCAGCACGTGTACATATACGTTTTATGTGTGTGGATATGTGCTTAAGCAAGTGCCCTGTAGGAAAATCAACTAATTTAAAAGTAGTTGATAAAGTAGTTTTTTGTCAACCACAACTAGTTGAAATTCTGACTTTTTTCCATAGAACGAACTAACTTATTTTGTATGGTGATGTCCGCTAAATAAGTCAATTGACTTTCGTCTGCATATATTTTCAACTACTTGTTAAATTAGTTACATTTAAATTATTTTTTTAATTGCTTTTAAATAACCAATTGAAAACTATTACTGATGGCCTAAAGTTAATAATATTTGATGAAATAACATGGTTAAATATATATAAACTTGTAATCTAATAAAAATTTGTAATTAAAACATGTCAACATCAGAGTAGTTGCCGCCTTAATATAATTAAAAGTAGTTCATATACTGGTTTATTTTAAATTAGTTTTTTAATTAGTTGTTTTTAAAAACAAGTTAGTTTGTTCCTATAGGGTGGACATACATATTTTGTATATATGTGTGTGTTGTTATTGCCCTGTAGGAAAATCAACTAATTTTAAAGTAGTTGATAAAGTAGTTTTTTGTCAACCACAACTAGTTGAAATTCTGACTTTTTTCCATAGAACGAACTAACTTATTTTGTATGGTGATGTCCGCTAAATAAGTCAATTGACTGTCGTCTGCATATATTTTCAACTAGTTGTTAAAGTAGTTACATTTAAATTATTTTTTTAATTGCTTTAAAATAACCAAATGAAAACTATTACTGATGGCCAAAAGTTAATAATATTTGATGAAATAACATGGTTAAATATATATAAGCTTGTAATCTAATAAAAATTTTCAATTAAAACATGCCAACATCAGAGTAGTTGCCGCCTTAATATAATTCAAAGTAGTTTATATACTGGTTTATTTTAAACTAGTTTTTTAACTAGTTGTTTTTAAAAACAAGTTACCCTATAGGAACAAACTAACTTGTTTTTAAAAACAACTAATTAAAAAACTAGTTTGAAATAAGCCAGTATATGAACTACTTTGAATTATATTAAGTTACCCTATAGAAACAAACTAACTTGTTTTTAAAAACAACTAATTAAAAAACTAGTTTGAAATAAGCCAGTATATGAACTA